>JAECMU010010900.1:2727-14338 GCA_016106625.1 Dracogyra subfuscus | reverse complement strand
AAATATACCACTAAAGATCATTGATTTTATATTAATTATGCAACATACTTTGGAGGCTTTCACACCTCTTGAAGAATATTCCATAAAAAAGCAAAATTGCATATATTTTTCCCTATGCAATCTCAGAAAGGTCAATACTGAAGACATCATTATAGTTTCATATGTGAAAGCTGTGTCACTGTAATGGGTTTTTTAACAACATATGGTTGAATTTTTTTTGGGGAAAATGTAACGGTAATTAAAGGTAGGAGAGTAATTATTTGTAGTTGTTAACATTTTGGTTCAGACAGTAAGTTCAAACACAAGCATAACTGCAGTTTTAATTCACTCGCGAGTTGTTGTCATTAACGCATATCGTCAAATGCTTACTAGTCAGAACAATGTTCGCCATTTTGTAATACCGTACGGATTCTAGCAGTCACTTCCTCGCAGCCAAAATATGTACTTGACTGTATACGATTGAAATTAGACAATGCAGCTTTAATTCAACATATTCATTATCTGAAAGTATACTAAGGCTAGATTTAATTAATTACAACACTTATTTTATGCTGCATTTATCAACAACAAAAATTCAAACTTTGAAAATTTAGGATTTTCACCAAAATATTAGGGCTTTTTTAGGATTTTGAAGCTTTAATAAGGAATATTAGGGCTGCTGTCAAAAAATAAGGAAAATTAGGAAAATAAGGGCCCGCTTGAAAGCCTGGGGGGGGGGGGGGGGTTTACTTGCATTTCTAATATAATTACTTGTTTTTAAATGCTTTCCAACTGACCCATTCTAGCATTACTAAAAATAGTTACACAAAGTACATGTATGTTTTCAGGCAGGATAAAAATGCACAATGTATATATAGTCAAATTTCGTTATCTCGACCTCGGTAATCTCAAGTACCCAACCTATCTCGAGGTCCAGTGCCGGTCCCGGCATTTTCCCTATGTAATGCTACCAAACTAAGCACTGTTATCTCAAGCACAGTAATCTCGAGTACCTGGCTTATCTCGAGCACATTTTAATGTCCCGAGGTGCACTTTACCAGTTTTTTCTCGGAGTATAAAAAAATAATTACCTATAAAATTATTTACTGACGTAGACTACTGGTAATAAATTTTGTTTTCTTCCTCGCTATATTCCCCCACTTAATAAAGAGCACTGTTTATGTTGCAATATAAACTAATAATGTTAATCATCCAATCAAGTGTGGCCTCTGTGTGGCATTTGAAGTGGCAATGTTGCTAATAATGATTAATCGCGTGTTTAGATAGCAAATGTGTGGATTGTAAGAGGCAATGGAAACTTAATTAAGTAATTAACAGTACAGCCGATAAAACCAGCAATAAAGTGTCATGCAATCAAATAGGTATTGGCACCAGTTGTTTTTACATACCGCTGCCACTGATGTAGTGTTTGCTTTGGAATAAAAGATGAATTTAAGTTTAACAGAAAATGTGCACCATTTATAAAATCAGTGCAAAGTTTAGCATTAATAAACAGTAAAAGATGCCAGTAGTTTAACAGAATGTTGAAAGTCCCAGCCCGTCTGAGAGAACTATTGAATCCAGCAATTAAAAGAAAACTGGTGTCAAATGAAAATCAATTATTAGGACGATAGAACAAAAATTTGAAGCAATTAGCGCCGTTGAGCTAAAGATAAAGTCAAAAATAGCTAAACAATTCTGTATTACCCCAAATAAGCTGTCTACATGGACAAAAATTTTTGACAAAATTAAAGAAGCATATTTGTAGAGTAATTTCAATCCACAACGAAAAAAGATGCCAAGTGATATGTACAAAGAAACTGAAAAGGCTCTTTTAGAATGGTTTAGATGTGTACGTGGCCAGAATTTACCAATTTCCGACCCACTAATGATGGCAAAAGATGAATAATTTGCATATCGACTTGGTGACAAATGATTTTAAAAGTTCCACAGGATGGCTTGACCGATTCAAAGAACGACATGGTATTACTTTCAAAAAGGTGTGTGGTGAATTGAAGTCAGTCGATGTTGACAGTGATGAAATGAATGAGTGGTCGAGAAAGCTGAAGTGCATAGATCAGGAATACAACCCGTCAGACATTTTCAATGCAGATGAAACAGGTCTGTTTTTCCGAATGTTGCCAGACAAAACACTTGAATTTAAAGGAGTTGATTGTAAAGGGGGAAAATGTAGCACTAGGCCTATATTTGGTACACTAGCTAACGATGTTAGCACTATTTTCCGTTTAGAAATTTGTACACAAAATTATTATTTTAAAATGGTTAAATTCCGACGACACTGTGTATTGTTATGTTTATACACAAATACATTTATGTCTGGCATAATTTGCATCAATAACTAGATTTTGTGTTTATCTTGAACTACCGATATCTCGAACTTGTTGGTTCAGTCCCTTCAACATTGAGATAATGAAGTCTGACTGTATATATACATGTAATGTACATGCGTATATACATGTAATGAAATGACTTTTCTGAAATACACAGTTGTATATCTGGTTATGATGCATATAGGCCCTATAGATTATAGCAGCTGCACTCCCATGGCTAGTGATATTCAGTGTTGGGCTAGTAAATAGGTAGCCTGATGGCTAGTGAAAAAATAAAAAAACCTTGTCAAATGCTGCATATAAGTCTTATTTTGAAAATATGAATATCCTGCCCTAACCCCTGTGTGTTTTTTAGCTCCTGTGACATACATCTGATCATTACTATTATTTTGTAAACATTTATTAACAAGTAAAGTAGGCCTAGTGAACTTTTTATCATGGCTAGTAAAAAAAATTAAATTACTGATTCAATTTCTTGTGTATTTCATAACAAATCTAGAATCCCTACATGCTCAACGGCTAGTGAAAAAAACCTCTGTCAAATGTTGCTTTGTTTGTTTGTTTGTTTGTTTAACGACGCACTCAACACATTATAAGTACGGTTATATCGGCGTCGGACATATGGTTATGTCGAGAAAAAACCCCAGTGGTTAGCTGACGGGGATCGATCCTAGACCGACCGCGCATCAGGCGGGCACTGTACCACTGGGCCATGCTGCCCACTCAAATGTTGCAGTTAAGTCTATTTAGTAAATTTATATGAACATCCTGTCCCCACTCCAACCCCCAATGTTAGTGTTTTTAAGCTGTATCTCCCACTTTAGGTGACATATCTGATTATTACTATTATGTAGTAAAATTATATTAACTTTAAAGTTAAGTAGGGCTAGTGAATTTTTAATTATGGGTAGTAAAAAAAAATTTGCTAATTCCATGGCTAGTGGATTTTATGAAAATTCTAGATGCCCTGGTTTCACTGTACATGCATACGTACATAAATATAAAGCACATTATTCGAAGCATGCGTTTATGTGAAAATGTCAAAATGGGGGGAAATCTGTAACAAAAGCACTACATACCAGTTTGTTTTTAATAGAATGTCCCCTGGACGTCGGCATGATGTCGAAAACTAAATCCTATATAAAACTCTGTTGAAAATAATCCACACTATTAATTAACAACACAATTAGTCCCATAATCATTTCCTCGTCACTACTGAAACGTAGATTCCAAAACCTATGCACAACAGAAATTGTACTGTAAAACAACAGCAAGAATTTAAATAAAATCCCATACTGTTGGTCATATTCACTGTCAAGAATAAAGGTATTTCGAATATGTAGAAGAATTAAAAAAAGGTGAGTTGTTTAAACAGCTGTTATTAACATTGAGCCGATCTACACAGGTTGATGTGAGTCAGGACAGCTCTACGACTACCTCCTGCTATGTGATCAGTGATGTGAACAAGGACACTGTAACATGACTTTGCAAGCCAAAGCTAGATTAAACTAATGCTCGAGTTATTTATACTCCATATATTGTTTTAATCTAAGTTTCCTTCTGGGAGCTCTCACACATTAGTTGGACGATATACTGGTCGTTTGTCATAACAAAACGTTCTGTCACCGACTACAAAGCCGTGTTTGAAGTCAACACTACACAACAAAACTGACTGATTTAAATTGTATTTTAGTGGTTGTATTCTAGTAGTCTAGTGTTTCTAATTGTTGTTGTTGACATACAGTATGTACACAGGCAGTTTTGAATTATCTATATATGCAAACCACATGCATGCAGAGCGAGGGGTGGGTTTTTTTTTACATGTTGCTAATAAGAGCGGTCTACATTAGAAATAAAAAGCCACACCCAAAATAAAGAAAACTGGTTTAAGGTTGCAACCTCACTTCATTATATAATTTTGTAAAGAAAAAGATAAACACAACTAAAACCTGTACCAGCAAAGTGTTTTTTGTTAATGATTCTAGTTTGGCTTGATGTAAAAAGAAAAGGAAAACTGCTTTGGAAATAATTTTATGTGCAAATTGGTAATAAAAAATTAATTAAAATGTTCTAAATAAAACAGTCACACTTGTCTACAGTGTAGAATGTTGTCTGTTAAGGGAATATAAAATAATTTTTTTATTTGTTTTACGCCACATACAATATACAGCATGTGATGGCCACAGTTTGGCAAATGACGGTTTGATATATACATGGCAAATGATTACTAATCTATTATCAGGGTTTCTGTCAGAGGGTAAAACGGTATGGTGCCCAGGGCCGTACCCTGACCAAAATCCATGGGGGGCACTAACTTTTATAAATAATTTTTAACATACTATAATGATTAAACCTTGACTGTAACATATTAAAAAATAAAAATAAAAGGACAAGATTCTCCCCCCTGGTGCCATACCCAACTGTTCTTGCAGATTTTATTTTTTTAAGTTAACCTTTTGACAAAATTAATTACTCATATCATTACTGTATGATTTTCTGACCCTAACCATAAATTTAACCCATTTTCTTTCTGGAGAAGGTCCCCCAATGTTGACTTGTTGCATTCAATTCCATAGCACCATTCCCAAAATTTTCTTTTTGGCAGAAACACTGATTATGTAATTTTACCCTCCATTGCCTCTGACAGACATCCTGCCTAATTTACAGTCTAACAGTAAAGCATTCTCATTAGACAATCCTGGCAAATCAGTTTGACACTGCAGTTATTCACATGATTCAAAATATAATACGTCATATATGATGTATGTGCTCCAAATCAGCATACATTTTTTTTTTTTGTAGACCGCTGCCACAATTCAATTATTTTTACAAAATATCATTAAAACTTGGCCAGGGTTTTAGACCGCACTAATTTGAGCACAACAGGGGCTTTTGTATTTCGTAAGTGCATGAAGGTCGTTTTAGTTCAGGGTTGTCATTAACAGCTGCTGTAGAGTTGTCAATATTCAGAACTGCATTTCAAGTTATTTTAATGTAATTAAAGTTAACATTTCAGTGGTTTTAAGGTGAAATATTTCTAGGTCAGCTTGTTTGTAGTTAATTGGGGTGTGATTATTTTGGGCATATATGTATTTTGGACACAACGTTAATATCCTCAATGCAATCTAAAGCCATGATGGGATACGGTGGTTTATGTTGATGGTTAATGGTTAAATACACATACATATACAGGCCTCTCTGTGAGAGGCGAGCAGCGACTAGCGTATGCCTCTTACTTGCTTAAAACTTAAAAACTGGTGAGTACTTTATTGCTCGCATTAATCATTTTGCTATAGGCTATTGTTTCAAACGCAGAGGCCTGCAAATACATGTGCAAATTAATTAAGCCGCACCTAAATTGAATTACAGCCAAAAAGCCTTCTAGAAGTATCTGCATGCACTGACAAGATACTGACAGTTTTTATATATTTTGTTTGTGTCTACAAAGGTATTTATCGAGATGACACGAATAAATTACTTATGAGAAGCACAACAGTGTGATTCCAACTCCACTTTTAGTTATGACACATTTTACATGCATATTTACTGTTTTTGTATTTTCACCTAGAATACATTAAATACTGAGGTAATGACAGTCTTACTTGGCATCAATCTGTTTCAAGATTATCTGTGTACAGAGAACATTAATTTTAGTCTTTGGTGGTATCCATAAAATGGGCACAATTACTGGTGAAGTATAAATAACATGGTCAAAAGTTAGAGATGCTTAAATAATTTGTAGGTGTATATTTTCAGATAATACTTTGTTAGGCTATTAAAATAGTTCAGCTGTCTGTGACTGTATGCTTAAAGTTAATAACAAACTTTGGGGGGTTCCCCCACTGTCAACATACCTAAAAGCTTTGATATGACAAACAAGTCTGAACTTTCATTTTAATACCTTGTTAAACAATGGCATGGTTCATATATAGGCTTGGTGAACAGAAATTCAACTACTTTTCAAGTATATTTTCAGTTTTTCAAGTAGTCTTTGGCACAATGTTACAAGCAGTTTAACACACACACACACACACACACATCACTAGTTAAAGAAAGAAAGGAATGTTTTATTTAACGATGCACTCAACACATTTTATTTACGGTTATATGGCGTCAGACATATGGTTAAGGACCACACAGATATTGAGAGGGGAACCCGTTGTCACCACTACTCTTTCCGATTAGCAGCAAGGGATCTTTTATATATGCACTTTCCCACAGACAGGATAACACATACCACAGCCTTTGATATACCAGTCGTGGTGCACTGGCTGTGATGAGAAATAGCCCAATGGGCCGACCGACAGGGATCGATCCCAGACCGACCGCCTATCGAGGGAGCACTGTACCACTGAGCTACGTCCCGCCCCATATCACAAGTTAACTACAGCTGACCGTTTATCAACACACATTTACACATTCTGCAGCTGTTCCAGACACTCATCAAGCAGCCTTCTAATTTGTCCACCAGAATGTTCTTTTCTTTGGCACTTCTCTTTAGAGCATTTGCTTGAGTGATGAAGGTCATCTTGTTGACTGCCTCACCCTTGAGATAGAACCCATCAGCAGATGCATTTAAGTTTGTTATGTCTAGCTCTAACCTCCTCTTCTTTGTCTTGATGTCTTCAATTTCTTGCAATGTACACTTTTTCTTTTTCTTCTCTCTCAAGATCTAGATATTTCTATACCTTTGCCTTGAGAATCTATGGAGAAGGCATCGATAGTATTTACAAAATTATGTCGCCTTGATTAGCCAAAATTTAAATGTTAGTGAATTGCAAAATTCATTTGCGACGGCATTTACTGGTAATTTGTTTTTTTGTTGGGTTTATTACTGGTAATTGCTATAGGAAAATTATCCAAATTTTAAGGGCTGACTCTTGCTCTCGATCAATTTCCTGAGACTAGTTAAAGGAGACTTCAAGTATATATTTTGTTTACCTCCCCTTAGCAGTGTTTCTGAGAGAAAGATTTTTTGGATATGGCGCTATATGGAATTGAATACAACCACAGTCAATAGGGGATATGGGGGGCCTCCTTCACAAACAAAATGAGTTACATTCAGGGTTAGGCTTAAGAAAATCACACAATAATGATAGGAGTCATGAATTTTGTCAAAATGAACTCAAAAAAGTTTTTAATTTGGGTATGGCGCCATACCCATTTTACCCTCTGGCAGAAACCCTGCTTAGCATGTGAATTTGTATAGTATCAATATGGTAAAATCGTAAAAATAAAATGGCTCTCCAAAATCTTCATGTCTGTTAGAACAATTAATCACTTCCCTTAATATTTTTTACATTAAAACAATGCAAAATAACACCTGGAGCAGTGGTTATTCATAGATTTTGGTGTCAGGTGGCGATTTTTAATGGCCATTGCTCCACCTATGTTTGACACTTACAATTATGTACTCATTACAGAGAGCCACCTACATGTACTTTAAACACTTACAGGTATATGTATTGTAGCATATAGTAGACTGACCACCTACTTTTTACACTTACACTTCTGTATTACAGCATATAATAGACTGACCACCTACTTTTCACATTTACACATATGTATTACAGCATATAGTAGACTGACCACCTACTTTTTACACTTACACTTCTGTATTACAGCATATAATAGACTGACCACCTACTTTCCAACCACACTGATATGTATTGATGATCATAGTATGCAGTAGAATTACCACCTACTTTTCACGCTTGCACTGTATATCACACCAAATAGAGATAAAGCTACCTACTTTTGACACGTACAATTAAATACTATCACAGCATTTAGTAGAGCCACCTACTTTTGACACAATTATTTGTATCAAATCTACTTTTCACAATTACAATTATACATATCACTGCATTTAGAGGATAGTGCCACCTAATGATGTTTCAGTTATCAATCAAGTGAACATTCAGTTTCCAAATCCTAACAGAGCTTCAAGATTAAAGTAGCTCCACTTCCATGACTAGTGATATTTAATGTTCGGCTAGTAAATAACTACTATTGTCTTGCCACATGGCTAGTGAAGAAAGAAAGACATGTTTTATTTAACGACACACTCAAAACATTTTAATTACAGTCTGACGCCATATGGTTTTTACGCACCACACAAATATGGAGAGAGGAAACCTGCTGCCGCCACTTCATGGGCTACTCTTTGAGTCTTTCCAATTAGCAGTAAGAGATATTTTATATGCACCATCCCATAGACAGGGTAGTACATACCACAGATTTTGATATACCAGTCGAGTTGGAACGAGAAATAGCCCAATGGGCTCACCGATGGGGATCGATCTCACACCGAATGCGCATCAATCGAATGCTGCACCACTGGGCTACGTCATGCCCTAATGGCTAGTGAAAAAAAGGAGGTCAAATGTTGCAGTTAAAAGTCTATTTTGTTTATATTAATATTTTGCCCCAAACCCCCCCCCCCCCCAATGTTAGTGTTTTAAGCTCAAGCTCTATCTCTTTCTCTAAGTGACATCTGATTATTACTATTATTTAGTTGAATTAACTTAAAGTACACTAGGGCTAGTGATTTTTTAATCATGGTTAGTAAAACAATTAAATCACTGATCACATGGCTCTAGTGAACTTTTAATTCTGGCTAGTAAATTTTTAAATCATTGATCTCATGGTTACTGAAATAAAAATTTGAGAAGCTCTGCAACTTGATTAGTGATATTTAAAGTTGGTTGATCAGCAACTACTGTTTAATGTTTTAAAATTGTGTAGCGATCTCTGAAACTTGTGATGAAAATTGTGACATCATAATGAACAAAATATTCCCTTGATTATAGGCTGAGAGAATGAAAGTTATAGATTTGCGTCTGAACAATTTTAAAAACACATAGAATTTCTTTTTTTAATTATTATTCATTATTTTTATTGATCTATTATTTCCATAGTAGATTCAAGTCCAAATGAGGTCTGACAATCATATCGTCACATCAAGAGTTTGGCAATTTTCGTCAATGTTTGGAATATACTGCTTCCTGCTTGAAGATTCAATGCTCTACTGGGCTATATACTTCAGAATGTATGACGGAGATGGCAGTTTCGTCACGAAGGACCTAGTAGACATTACCAGTATTGTCGATTTGGAACTTGAATTTGTGTGATGATCATTAAGTGCCTTTTTTATGCAAATAATGAAAGGTTTGTAAACAATGAAAATGTTCAGTGGTACCATTCACAGCATGTGGGCGGTGGACGCAAATCTATAACTTTAATTTTCATGGCCTAATGGAAAATGTATGGGTTTGGCTCTACTAATTTGACAATCCGTTGTCAAACAATACATAATCAGTGTTAGGTAAGGCACATGTCACATGACTCAAGATGTCAACCAATACATGCATGTACTGTATCACAGTGTATAGAACTGATCAGTAGTTAATTTTAAATGGCATGCATCTTGAATTAGCTTGCAACTGTACTGTGTACAATGACGGTCTGTGCCCCCACTTTCCTCCCAGTTGTCGAGCAAAACCAGGTTACTTCCGGATAGTGGTTTATAACAAATAAAGATCAACGACAGACACTAGAATAACTGTATTATGTATACTTACGAAACTGTTCCTTTGACCTTTGGCGTCCTTTCTATCCATTATGATACCGTGTCCGTTTACTGACCAGCAATGACAATCAGTGTTTACATCTGTACCGAGTATATTAAAACAGGAATTCCATTTTTTTTAATTTGTCAGTCAACACAGGTGGTCAAAAATAACGCATACAACCGTGCCTTCCGTGTACATTCAGGCATGAATAAAACCATCCGAACAATGGAGAGTGATATGCCCTTGGCGGCCACAGGCATGCAGTCTAATATGTACAGTGGATACGGTTTGAACAATATTTCACGAAACGCACTACCCCATTTAATCATCCCTTTCCGCCATTTTTAGAACTTAAGGAATATGTCAAAGGTCATAATGTCAAAGCTAAACTAAAATAGGTATATATATATATATTTCGACCAATCAACGGTTACTTTACAAATGGGCGTAGGACAAAGAATACAGACCGGACGAGTCATACAAAAATCCGATATGGGCCGAAATCTTCCGAATGACTGGAATGTAACGCGGAAACCTTTCGGAATACATCGTGATTCTATCGAGATAAGAGCAGTTCAAGATGCTGACCATCGACATTTCTGCTTCGGAAATCCGCGTTAGACATACAATGAATCATCCACAAATCATAGTGTAGGCCTTGCACGAAATGCACAACACATGAACAATATGTATACATGTATATACAAAAACATTAATGTATGTTCTAGAGATGAAAGTGCTGGTGGGGGGTGGGGGTGGGGGGGAGCATTTTCACTCGGTATCAAACATAAATGAAGAATGAAAATAATTATTATTTATAATTGTTTTACTTTGGTTTAAATTGAAACTAAAAACAAAATCCATAGTCACGCTCATGATGTTTCCTGAATTTAATATTTTATTAATATACACAATTTACTGAGTCTTGATTTCGAATACAACTCTAGATTATTTTTGTAATTTCTTGTTATTGTTTTGTTGTCGGTTGTTGTTGTGTTGTTTGTGGGTGGGTTTTTTTTTTTTTTTTTTTTTTTNNNNGGGGGGGTACGCTGTCTGTGAATCCTGCTATGGGGATTCAGGTAAATATATAATGTGGTAGATGGGAAAAGGGGTGTAATTGAGGGGCATTGCCCGTAGCTCCCCCACCCCCAATTTTTATTATTATTTTTTTTATTATTATTTTTTTTTAATAATAACCTACACACACAAACCAAGTGGCCAATCAATGAATCAATCAGCCATTATAGCGGCCAATCAATCAAAAGGGACATATTTTTCATGTTAATCAAACATTTAGAATATGTTTTAACTAGAAAAAAAAAAAGAGAAGAATTTCTAAGTAAAAATTTTGTTTTTCGTTCCAGCCAGTGCACCACGGTTGGCATATTGAAGACCGTGGTATGTGCTATCTCGTGCGTAAGTCAACGAGGCAGGAGCGGGGGAAACGTTCTACCCACATTATTAGTGGTAATCCATGTAAATAAAATATAAAAAAATGTTTGTTTTTTAAAATAATAAAAATAGTCATTTGTTGAAACCCTATGTAGTCATTTGGAAGTAAATACTAATATTAATAAATGTTGTTATCCAAATTGGGATATTTTTGTTTAATTCGGTCAAAAATCATCCTTCTCTCTACAAAATTAGAAACCCTATGCTTCTGTGAGATGGCAGGGCCGTACCCTCCGGGGGGCAGGGGGGCAATTG
>JAECMU010010851.1:0-12246 GCA_016106625.1 Dracogyra subfuscus | reverse complement strand
CTTTCAATATAGTATCTAAGATAGTATAACCCAATCCCCTAAAAAGTTCGCTCCCCAGACCACCCTTAACAATTTACTGCACACATGCTTGGTATCTTTCTCCTGCTCAAATTGGGAGTCCTCCATTTTGTTGTTTTTGTCAATGAAATTGAAGTTTCTACTGGGCTGTATGTGGCTAATGAGACTGGATTTTAATACCAAAATTACCGCTCTTTTATTCAACCATGTTGAATGTTTGTCAACCCAATATGTGACAGCATTATAAACGGTGTTAAAGAACTCAATTATTACTCAACAAACACTATAGGATCCGTGTATTCCGGGCTCGGGTGATACTGAGATCATCTGACAGAGAACACGGGACACAGCTCTGTCAATAGTCCCATACCAAAATAGAAGTATTGTGGTTTCACCATTCATATTATCATCCATATAATTATGCTCATGTCAAACGCAAAAAAACCCAACATTGTTAGCATATTCACGAAATGTCAGGTTACTTGTAAAAACAAGGTTCTATGAAATTGGACTAATAGTTTACGTGATCCAACAAAGGAACTAAATAATACTCCACACTACCAATATTGCTACCGTAGACTGCCACAAAGAGAAATAACCATTACGTTTAGTGCCACAGTTATTCTTCAAGCAAATGTTCGTTCAATACCATCATGTGACTATGAGGAATCAGACATCACACTTTTAATTCATGTGCAGAACGTTATTATGAACGACTGTGTCAGCTATCATGTGCGCACTGGTAACACAAATATATATATGTCGTCGCAAGTTTCATCATTTGTTTACCTTGGGTAAAACAAATGTGAATTTTTTTTCTTTCTGTGGTACAGGTTCTTTACATATCATTAAATCAGTGGTATATGTGACGTCCTGGGAAAAGATACATACTTGTCCCTGCTTCTTTTCCATAGCTTAACAGTATATAATACTCCTTCTGCTTTCTTTGGAAAAAGGCAAAAGGACCACACGGGATGTATGGAACTGCTACCCTGGTGTGACCAGTACCTATACCTAATACCCGTGTCTTTGCTTTACACTAAGTATATGCACATGATCCACACTCCAGCTCTTCACCGTAAGTTGTTATAATAAGACCAGTAATCTGCTAAAAAAACCCACCTATGAGCCTTTGTTCCTCTGGGTGATACCAAATCATGAAAAATTGGCCTTTGGCCTATGAACTAATATGCATCTCGACAACAGATAGCGGCAAACATAACAGATTTTTTTCTGTGAATGTATTTTATATGAAAGGCACTCTCTGGAATCATTACAAAGATTTCAGCCAACTAGTTTTAAATGGTAAAAATACTCTTACGTGAAGAAGACAATAAAGAAATAATTGTTTCATGTACATAAGTATATAAATGAAACAAAACGTTCCCCTTAAGTAGTAAATAAAGTATATGGATCTTTAAAATTATTACTATTTATTTATTGTATTGCTATTATTATTATTTGTGTAGCCATTATGTGATCATTGCGATGCCTTGCTTGTGTTTTGTGTTTTCTTTTATCTAATGTGCTGTCTAATTATCGCACACATATAAAACGTTCTTGTGTCTCTTTTCTTTTCTTTTTCTGTTTCCTTTATTCTTCTTTTCTCAATAATATTTATTTATGTTCATATTTAAATTGCAAAAAATATATTACTGTCGTAATATGTATGTATTATGGAGAAGGCCTAGTAAGTTGTGTAACTTGTGCCTAATCCATTTGTTCGTTAAAAAGCAATAAGATGTGTTTCAATCAACAACAAAAAAGAAGGAAAAAAGCTGTCGGTTCGAAGTCCCCTTTTCAGTTACTACAGAAGTCGAACCCTATAACAGATAGTAGCAGTAACTGCAACGCTAAATGTAGTTACTACAGATAGTGTTGTCACTGAAGACCGCTGTTGAGTGACAGTGGTTATCTCGTGATAATATCAGACGATTGAATCACTGCCGGGGGGAGGGGGGGTGAGAAAAAAGATAGATATCGAGTGTCATCGGGGCACGTGACAGTTACACTCGTTATTGACTTTTTGGGCGGGTTGTCATTATGAAATTACAATGAATGTTTTGTGAAGGAATTGGTCAGTTATTAACCTGGGGTCCGTTTTACAAAACAACCGTAGCTCTAAGGTCGCCTTAGTACTTATGTGATCTTAGCGCTAAGATCGTTTCGTAAAACGGGACCCTGGGCCCCGTTCTACGAAGTGATCTTAGCCCTAAGATCAACTCAAATGCATAGGGTAGCTATATGCGCTTAAGATAATCTTAGGGCTGAGATCGTTTCGTGGAACGTGGCCCAGGACCTCGTTTTACGAAGAGATTTTAGCACTATGATCACCTTAAGTGCATTATGTAGCTATGCAGTTAAAGGGACATTCCCGAGTTTGCTGCATTGTAAGATGTTTCCGACTAATTAAATATTTCTACGATTAAACTTACATATTAAATATATTTTCTTATTTAGAATATCAGTGTCTGTATATTCAATGTGACTCTGGTCGTCTTACTACTTCTAAGAAGCACAAACTGGATTTTGTCTTAAAATAATTTCGTACATACGAAAAATCAATATTTTAGGAACCTAGTACAAATATTAGAACGATCACAAACACATTTAATATAGTCACTAATATTTTATGCAGACAAATATATTTGATATGTAGTTACAATCGGTAAAATGTCTCTGTTAGTCGATCTTAAAAAGTGCAGCAAACTCAGGAATATCGCTTTAAGGTGATCTTTACGCAGAGTTGGCTTTGTAAAACGGGGTCCAGGTCACAGAACTTTTTCAGATCCACGATAGTTATGTGGCTCGTTGGGTGAAATGATCGTGAATCGAACACCCTTGGTGTTTCCGGTTACAACTAATGTCCTTTTATCATCTTTGATTCAATAAACGACCACTATTCAATAGTAATAGCCAAGCCTGTATAGGGTCATGAACTACAGTTGTATGTATCTTATCAAACCTGACAGTGGCCTTGGAAAATATAGGCAGGTGCGTGGCGTACTTTCGCCTCATAGTCTTGTCTAACCTAAAATATCAGATCCTGTTTTGGGTAATGACCTATTTTTTTATTTTTTTTATTTTTTTATTATTATTTTATTTTTTTACCGTAGTATCGCACCGACTGGCATGCCCTAGAGGACAGTGACCTTGGCGAACATGGGCAGGTGCGAGGTCAATTTCCTCCTAGTCAAAAACTGTTAACGACGAAATCAAAATATTAAACATGGCAATCATTATTTTTGTTTTCCGTTTTCTGTATCTTTAGGATATTAGTAGGCCTAATGCTTCTGTCGTATTTCAGAGTGAATGCGCAGCAAGGGGCGTAGCGTCAGCTGGACCTGGGGAGAGTTCGAATATAAACTATTTAGTTCTTTGCACCACCAGAAACTCCATATGTATAAACCTGTATCTTTCAGTGCTGAAAGGCGGACCATTTCCTTCAGCGGGTGTGGGGGTGGGGAGGGCGGTTGTTCAAATCCCCTCCCCAGCCTACGCCCCTGATGCGAGTAAAAACATTTTGTTAATGACAGCCAAGAAATGGGTCGGGACGTAACCCAGTGATAAAGTGCTCGCTCGATGTGCGGTCGGTTTGGGATCGATCACCGTCGGTGGGCTATTTCTCGTCTCAGCCAGTAATCCACGACTGTTATATTAAAGGCCGTGGTATGTACTACCTTGTCTGTGATATAATGCATATAAATGAATCCTTGCTGCTAATCAAAAGTGTGTGGCCCATGAAGTAGCGACAGCGGGTTTCCTCTCTCAATATCTGTATGGTCCTTAACTATATTATGTCTGACGCCATATAATTGTAAATAAAATGTGTTGAGTGCGTTGTTAAATAAAACATTCTTTCTGTCTTTGGTCGAAGACACGGGTGTGCTTAATTTAAGTATTGTGAGTATATGTAAGAAAATAAAATTTTGAACATTAATCAACGGCATGGTTACTTGTTTTGTGTAAACTTATAAAGTTCTTTTTTCTGTGTTACCTTTTTTTTCGCTATTGGACAAAAATATTGAGAAGTTTTTCTTTTTAATCCAGAAATAGCATGGGAATGAACACCAAGTTTGGGTGATCTACAAACCTGCAACACATCTGGATCACTACAATAGAGTGAAATAAGTCTGTCAAGTTGAAACTGCTCTCGCATACATTTCTTTGTTCAACAACACCACTAGAGCACTTTGATTAATTAATCATCGGCCACTGGGTGTCATAGATTTGGTAATTCTGACTTGTAGTCATCATTTTTCTATTGCCAACAAGGGATCTTTTACATTATGAACTTTTCTACAGACAGGAAAGCACATACCAAAGCCTTTCGTTTAAACAGTTGTGGTGCAGTGGTTAGAACGAGAGCATTTTTTAGTTGAATGGATCCACCAAGGTGGTTCAATCCGACGATGCAAAGAACCTCACACGAGTAATCAACCGACTGAGCTAACTCTCGCCCCTTCGTGTACAGTTGTCTAGCAAGTGATCGCAAAATCCTGTTAATATGTATAGGACAAAATGTATCACTGTGTTAAATGTGTAGGCTACTCGAGGACCTGTTTCGAAGGCCGATCAAGGGGTACCAGGTGACTTATCCACCCTTAAAAATATTCAAGTTCCCATATGATTTTTTTTTTAAAACAAAGTCAGACATTTTCACCTATTTTTCTTTAAAAATTAAAACATTTTGGAAAACAAATTGACGTCCAATTCTGTGCATTAATGTCTAAACACAAGTGTAAGATAGAAAAACGAATGCCGAGAGTCCTGCAAAAGCAATACATGTTCTCTACCGAGCACAGATTGTTTTCATATCTCCAAGTTTAAAGGCAGTAACTGTGTAAAAAATTGGAGAATCGTCACGGAAGTCAAACTTGATATGTAACAATACATAATAAAGCTATACCCAAAATATCAGCTCAGTATCTTTAGGAATTGTGAGAAAAAAAAGAACAAGAAAACAATATTAGGAATTGTGAAAAAAAGAACAAGAAAACAATAAAAAAAATTTAAACCCAAGTTCAAAGGCCATAACTGTGACAAATGGATAAATCACCACGAAAGTCAAAATTGACATTGAACAAAACGTGATAAATCTATACACAACATTGCAGCTCAATATCTTAAGTCATTGTGGAAGAAAACCCATCTGGAAAACTATATGTGGGACTGATGGATGAACCCACTAACTGACAGACAGAAGGATGGAGACGGAACCTGTAGTTCCCCTCCACATGGGATGGTAGGGGACTAATAATGAGTATTACTGCAAACTAAAGATAAAACCATACACTAATATTTAAGTGATACCTCTTTAATTCAAATCAACATTAAACCAAGTTTGACCTTGCAACTGAAACTCCTAACACATTTCACATTAATAGCATCTTGTAGATAGAAAACTGGTCAGTGAGCTCAAGGTCTAGCTTTGCGTTTAGTTAATGATGTTTATAGATACATGTATCTATATAGTTAATAGTTAACAAAATCAACAAAATCATGTAGAGATCTTTAAAAATGCAATAGCAGAGAATACAAAAATACATAGCAAACATAGATTTACAATTATCAAAAATAAAAGGAAACATTATTTGTAAACAGAAAATAAAAAATAACAACTTGAATGTGCTTTATCCTTACAAAAAAGACAATATTATGGCTTGGAAAATTGAACTGTATAAATGTACATGTGTATCATTTAATATATATATATATATAAAAAAAATAATACCAAATATGAAAAACAATTTTTTTTTAAACACGGGTGTTTTTTTTAAATACCCAGGGATGTGTACTGTCTAGATTGTGTTGGGCAGTTTTTTGGGGGTTTGGGTCAGCCAAAGATGTTGTTTGGTTTTTTTTAAAGACAAAAATGTACCTTAATTGAGCAGGGTGGATTGACCCCCAAACCTCTCTCTGCACATTGCAATCACACTCAACCCCCAAAATAAATAAAACTAAAATAAAAAATTACCCCACCACCAAATTAATTTATTATTTAACATATATACCAGTTTTTACATAAAAGATGTAATTAAAAAATTGGTCAGGTAATAACATTCACTCCAAAACTGTAAAACAAACCTTTGATTAAATCATACTAGGATAACATGCCCCTCTACAGAATTATGCCCTTCTAGCTTTGAAAATACCAACCCTAGACAACACCCCACCCACTTTAACAAATAAAACTATATGCTGGTCAATAACAAAACCCCTACATTTCTGTTGATAAATATTATCACCTCATTATTAATTACTTAATTTTTACTAAAATATTTTAATTATTGTTTTTCATTGACCTTTCACATGAATTTGACTAGCAAAAGAAATTATACATTTCAATGTAGCACCTAGACATATATGACAATGTAATGTACCAACCTCAAAATAGTTTTTAAAGGTCCCTGCTTCAGCACCACAGATAACAATATTAAATTAAATATTGTATTGAATTATGCTATAGAATTTAACATAATAATTAATTTCTGATGTTTTTACAAAACAGTACTTGGTGAAAAAATATAAATATTAATTTGTCTTGTAAAATGTTTTTATTAATAAAAGTCTAAAGCAGAAATAGATATAATTTTATCAAGTCAATATGTCATACACTAGAATTATGCAAGTATAAAAAATCACACAGAAAACTTAACAATTAAATATTAAATACTACATGTGTTTTATATAAAAAATATAATGTAAAACAAAGTAAATTTAAGCATCTATCACTACATATTGATTTTTCAATACCAGGCATATACAGTTATTAATTACATTTTAATGTTACTTCTGATTAAATAATTCTTTACAAAAACAGGTGGGAAAGGACAGAAGACGGATTGAAGATGGGACCACATTTAATAAAAACAAAACAAACGCCAATCATTTGGGATCAGCTTCGGTGGTGTTGTGGTTAAGCCATCAGACATAAGGCTGGTAGGTATACTGTTCGCAGCCTGGTACTGGATCCTACCCAGAACGAGATTTAACGACTCAGTGGGTAGGTGTAAGACTACTACACTTCTTTATGCTTTATTCTTATACATGTCTCACCAACCACTAACCCACTATTCTGGACCAACAGCCCATATAACTGAAGTGTGTGCCCAGGACAGTGTGCTTGAACCTCAATTGGACATAAGCATGAAGATAAGTTGAAATGTAATGAAAGAATCATTTGGCTCAGTTTAAACATTCCACCAATTCGACTGACCAACGTTTACTGAAACCGACCGGTTTCCATTTTCTTTATTAATGTGAAATATTTAATGAGGTTAATTGGTGAGTTTTAAATCAAATGCATCATTATATATCCTTTTGTTCACATGAAACCATTTCCTTCACTGATTATTTTCAGTGCAAACAAAACCAAAGCAGTAATACAACACACTGTTCAAAATAAACAACAGAATATATTACACACCCTTAAATATAAAGATTTCTAATTATAGCATAGATTAAACACACAAAAGTTAAATTAATAACTATGTAAATGTATTTGTAAACATATTTGGGTTAATAACAGCTACTGACGTGGGACTCATTTTACGAAGTGATCTCGGCACGCTAAGATTGTCCAAAGTGCATAACTACTTGAAGCACTTAAGATCATCTCAGCACTAAAATTGCTTCATGGAACAAGACACTGGCTCATAAACAGAAAATAAATCTTAAAACGGTAAACAGCATCACAAGGTAAAATCATATATTACTGGCAGTTCTAGTTACTAACATCTTGTGACATACATGCCCCGATATAAATATACAGTCAAACCTGTCCTAATGGCCACCTGTAAACAGCGGTCACCTGCCTTAAGCAGATACTTTTTTCCCTCCCAAATGATTCATAATGCAAGTGGAGTGGTCGGGGGTCTAACGTGGCCACCTAAATTCGATCATAAATCGCTAAAATACCTGTATTAAGCGGCAACAGTAAATGTTTTCTATTATATAGAAGGGATATTTTGACAAAAGCAATAAGGTGCAGCAAATAACCAATCTTCACACTTTCAGGAATACTAATACCCAATCAGATCCGACATCGGAACTGTGTATCAGTTAAGAAAGTATGACAATGGAATGCATCTAATTGCCTCTGGGCAGACTACACTTGACATTTGTAGACTAACTTACTATGACAATACACCACATGTACTAGGAATTAAATAGTTAAATGGAAAAAAAACTCTTCCTGAGAACAGTTAATTTAATACATTCCAGTTTCGTTTTTTCTAAAGGAAGTGGCATGTTCCAAATTGATTTACAGTCAACTGTGAAGCACACATCTGTTAATTGGCAGTACAGATGGTAAAACAAGAAACAGCAACAAAAGTTAGACCGTATATGGCAACCTGTAATCAGTGGTCACCAGTGTAATGTGGACACTTATCTGTTCTCATGTGTGACCACTTAAGACAGGGTGGACTATATATTTGTTATTTTGTGTGTTTTATTTGGGTGTTGTTGTTGTTTGGTTTTGGGTGTTGTTGTTTTGTGTGTGTGTGTGTGTGTGTGTGTGTGTGTTTTGGTGTGGTGTTTTTTTTTGGGGGGGATTCAAATGTAGGTTTTTTAAATTTCAGGAAAATAAAATCCTATTAAGTTTGGGTGTAATGGTAATTAATTTTAACAAAATGTCCCAGACATCCACATTTTTTTATACTCTGCACAGTAGTAAAATGCAATGCTAGACCTGTTTGTCAGCACGTTTATCATAACTGATTTCTCAAATGTAAACACAAAACAGAATAGAATTTTAATACATTGGCCATTCTATAGGGGATTCCACTAATGTTTACATAAGAGTTTGTGATGGATGTTGGAAGTAACTGAATTTGTACATTATTGGTGGTGGATTGAGGGGAATTCTTATAATGCCAATAATAATATATTATTTTATAGACCAATAGTTTCTCTTCTGGGAAAAACATTACGGTCTTCCCCTAAACCCCATGGTTTTTATACAACACCCCTAAAAGGAATTATAGGATATTAAACAAGCATCCATTTCATATGGTGTTCAAGTCTAAGGTGAAATAATGTTCACTTGTCATCAGCTTTAATAGGAGTGACAATGACAATTATTCCATGAATTGAAGGACGTAAACATGATACAAAATTGTAGCAAGTTAAATATCCTATAATTGATTTTAATTTATATCACAACTCATTTAAATGACATTCCAGTGCGGTCATATGATATCATCATATGACGCTGAGGTGTTACATCCCACTTGATGTTCCGGTGGGATTTGATGATATGAACCAAGATATTTTTAACAACAAAATGAATCAATATGTAATTGTTCCTTCTTGAATTACTTCCATTTCATATCTATAAAAATACTTTTAAACCCTTTACAGACACAAACGTATTTGGTTTAAACAATATTTATTGCCGTTTACAAAAAAAAAAGTAGCCATCTGCGAATGCCTATATTAAAGCCTCTCTCAACATTTTACAATATAAATATATTACAAGCAATAAAACATGATTATAACTTGTTCCAAATGTACTAACTTTAAGCATTTTACACTATTTAGAATTAGATGTCAGAAGAGAGAGAACAAATGTGACTGGTTAATTAATCTCCAAACGGTTGCTAAACGTATTTGATTGTAGACAGAATATACCCTGTAGTAGATGGAATGAACTTGTGGACTTCTCTGTTACAAGCTGGTAATACTTCCACTTTAAACCAGTTTAAAATGTGGTAATACTTCCACTTTAAACCAGTTTAAAATGTGGTAATACTTCCATTTTAAACCAGTCTGAAGTGTGGTAACACTTCCACTTTAAACCAGTTTAAAATGTGGTAACACTTCCACTCTAAACCAGTTTGAAGTGTGGTAACACTTCCACTTTAAACTGGTTTAAAATGTGGTAATACTTCCACTTTAAACCAGTTTAAAATGTGATAACACTTCCATTTTAAACCAGTTTAAAATGTGATAACACTTAAACTGGTTTGAAGTGTGGTAACACTTCCACTTTAAACCAGTTTATAGTGTGGTAACACTTCCACTTTAAACCAGTTTGAAGTGTGGTAATACTTCCACTTTAAACCAGTTTGAAGTGTGGCAACACTTCCACTTTAAACCAGTTTGAAGTGTGGTAATATTTCCACTTTAAACCGGTTTAAAATGTGGTAATACTTCCACTTTAAACCAGTTTAAAATGTAAGTGTATGTGACCTTTTAACCATACCAGTATGGCTAAACTGATATAGCTAAACCACTTTGGTATGTGGTTTAGTTAAACTGGTACAGCTAATACAATTTAAATCTACGCGTGAATGTAAACTGCTTTAGTTTAAACTAGGGAGGGTGTGGCAGTGAAGATAGCAATAGCTGAACAGCTTAACAGACTCATAGTTCATTGTTTTTTTGATCATTTAACGAAGTGCGGATGACTACACTTCTAATACACGTTTGATTGCTTTTCATTTTCAACCAAAAGTGTTTTAGCTTAACAAGCATATTTAAACCAGTTTCAGTTGTGTAAGTGTTAACACTGATATAGAAAAGGAAATGAATATTTGTTTAACACCATCTAAGTACAGGGGCGTAGGTGAAGGGGGTTCAGACACCCTCCCGACTGCTGAAGCAAATGGTCCACTTTCAGAACTAAAACATACAGGTTTATACATTTAGAGTTTCTGGTTGTGCAAAAACAAAATAGAAAAAGAGTTCACTTGGTTCATATTCAAACTTCCCCAGGTCCAGATTACACCACGCCCCTGAAATACATGTCTAAACTACAACTGTTTGGTGTCCAGACCAACGGATGGTTGTTTTAATGCCCAGTCTTCTGAAGAATCTAATTATCTCTGATTATGAACTATGGGCTGAATTCACAAAGCCTGTTTATGTCTTACACGCATGTAACTACATACACTTACAATTGTTAAACACCTGCATTTACGAAAAACACGCTTCCCACTTCCACCACATAATGTACTTGTAATTGTAAAGTTGCAATGGATCTTTTATGTCCATTTTACCCATAACAAGACTTTTGATAGGGTCATGTCGCATGTGTATTTAACAACTATCATGGCCATACGTTCATTGTGTTTTTTCTGGAAATTGCCAAGAATCTTTAACTGAACAATTATATCTCACAGTTTAAACAAAATTACACATAAAGCTAATTTTCAATGCAAATAATGGTGTGACGATTAAAAATTTAACATTTAAGCAAATCATTAATTAAACAAAACATGGTTGGCAAAGAAACAAAGCTATGGATTATTGGATTTCATGGTCTTAAATGCTATGTAAATGTGAAAGCTTCCATTGTAATCAATAACTAGATATTTCATTGTTCAATAGGCCTAAGTAGTACGCTAAACTGCAGCTTTATCTAGGATATCCAGTGTAGCAACGTAACCATTTTGAAAATTATAAAATTACTTAAATAACACACAAATCAGGTAAGAAACAAAGCAAAGTTTAACAGGTATATGTATATACATGTATATACAAATTACAATGTAAATATATTAAAAACTAAATACAAACAAAACTATTTTAACACATTCTTAAATACTAACAATATACGGTAGTTGCTATGGTTATTAACTGGTGGGGTTAAACTAGATCATTGAGATCATTCATCATTGTAGTTTAAAATGGTAAAGTTCCCAGTATAAATATGCGTGTGGGGGTGGGGGTGGGGGGTGAGGTGCATATGTACATATGTGCATGTATGCATACATACATACATAGATGTGTGTGTATGTGGTGTACATGTTTAATAGCTTCATATAGCCAAGTTTATTTGTTTTGGGATTTTCTTTTACAAATATTAAGCAATACAAGAATTTTGAGAGTACTGCTAAAGCAATACACATCCCCTACCTGAGCCAACAATTTTTCTTATCTCCTAAATTTAAGAGCCAAACATCTGTAAAACATAGGTAAATCACCAAGAAGTTAAAACTTGATCAGTAACAGTACATGATAAAGCTACACTGTATATACAAAATTTCACCGCAATATTTTCAGGTACTGCAAAATAAAAATCCGGAATTTGTTTTCTTCATTTCTCCTACGTTCAAGGGTCGTAACTCCGTAAAAATGGCTAAATCGTTATGAAAGTCAAACTTATCTGTAACAGTACATGATGAAACAGTACACAATTATTCAGCTCATTATCTGAAAACCTTCTGCAAAAAACATCCAGAAAAAATATGTGGGACAGATGTTTGGACAGACAGAAGG
>JAECMU010010846.1:0-10972 GCA_016106625.1 Dracogyra subfuscus | reverse complement strand
ATAGGCGTGTTCGAAACCTTAGTGGTATATGGACACGTTAAACCATTTACAAAGCAAAAGCAATGGGATACGTATTGACCTCGGAGCTCTCGATACTACAGAGTTCAAAATAACAATGGTTGGCTGTATATAGATATATTGTATGCGTGTACCGACATCACGATAAACGTTTACAATACATTTAGGAAAAAACCCAGATTTAAAATGTCCCAAAATGCACCCTAGGTATTTGGATCGTAGGATCCATTCTCTACTGTTATTCCATCCCAACCAGTGCTCCACGACTGATATATCAAGTGATGTGCATTCTCGACTCCCGAAGATGCAAACAGATAGGCAAATGTAGCATGTACTTTTCATCTAAGACTGTTCACATTCAGTATGCGACGATTAATAAATTATTGTGGTCTAGTGGTGTCATTGAACAAAACGAAGGTTCATTTTAAAGGGACATTCCCTAGTCTGCTGTATTGTAAGATATTTCCGACAAATAAAATATTTCTACGATTAAACTTACATATTAAATATATTTTCTTGTTTAGAATATCAAATTTTGCATATTTAATGTGTTTCTGGTCGTCTTAATATTTGTAAAAAGCCCAAACTTCATTTCGTCTTCAAATAATTTTGTACGTGCGAACATTTTTTTAATGAAATAAAATGAAATTTAACCCAATACAAATATTAGAATTATTAAAAACAAGTTTAATTTACCGCCACTAATAATTTGTGCAGGAAAATATATTTGATATGTAATTACAGTCGTCAAAAAGTCTCTGTTAGTCTGTTAAAAATTGCAGCAAACTCAGGAATGTCCCTTTAAGGAATTACGTCCCTAAACTAACGGAATAGCTGAAGGCTATCTGGTACCAGTATTACATACACCAGTACATATGCTCCACCCCACGACTCATTCCAGTACCGAGTAGGAGGAGCAATTGATCGGTGCATACATGGCCTACGATATGAATGATGTGGTGGTGATAGCAGCAGGTTATTAAGACAATACCATATTATACACATGGAAATTGAGTTGATTTTACATATTTAAAATGATTAAATTTGCATAGAAATAAGAGGTTATTTAACATATTTCAAATGTTTACATTTATAGAAAATAGAGGTTATTTTACTTATTTCAAATGATTACATTTAAAAGGAAATAGAGGATTATTTCACATATTTCAACTGTTAACATTTACATGAACATAGATGTGATTTCAGATGGAGCCATTATGACTGCTGAAGGCTATCTGGTACCAGTATTACATACACCAGTACATATGCTCCACCCCACGACTCATTCCAGTACCGAGTGGGAGAAGCAATTGATCGGTGCATATGAATGATGTGGTGGTGATAGCAGCAGGTTATTAAGACAATACCATATTATACACATGGAAATAGAGTTGATTTCAGATCTTTAAAATGATTACATTTGCATAGAAATCAGAGGTTATTTAGCATATTTCAAATGTTTACATTTATAGAAAATAGAGGTTATTTTACATATTTCAAATGTTTACATTTATAAAAAAATTAGGTTATTTCACATATTTAAAATGATTACATTTAAATGGAAATAGAGGATTATTTCACATATTTCAAATGTTAACATTTACATGAACATAGATGTGATTTCACATATTTCAAATGTCTACATTTACATGGAAATAAGAGGTTATTTAACATATTTCAAATGATTACATTTACAGTGAAACAGAAGATATTTAACATGTTTCAAATGATTACATTTACAGTGAAACAGAAGTTATTTAACATATTTCAAATGATTACATTTAAATGAAAATAGACGATTATTTCACATACATGTATAACAAATGTTTACATTTACATAAAATAAAGATGTTCTTTGACATATTTCAAATGATTACATTATCATTCAAATCAGAGGTTATTTCACATATTTTCAGATGTTTACATTTACATGGAAACAAAGAGGTTATTTCACACATTTCAAATGTTTACATTTACAAAACAGTGTCTGGATTTCAGCATTGAGTATCCAACAGTTGAAAGATTAGACTTGGAACATACAGCCCCTCGCCGTCCATCTTGGGACCAGGTGTCTTACTGTCATGGTCCACTCCGTAGTCATCCACGTTCATGAAGTAAACGTAAGGCAGGCCGGACTTATACTAGTTGCTGCCCGGTCCGGGGCTGTGGTCCGATTCGATTCCCACATCCATGAAGGAATCCTGGTGCTCGTGGGTGTTCAGGAATGACGTGGTGTTGGTGTAGATGGAACCATTGTGACTGCTGGTGCAGTTGCGGAAGCTTGCTTTCTTGAAGTCGTGATCTTTGGAGGTTTCGGCCGGTTCCACCAACTCGACAATCGGGGCTGGCTGATTAAGCACGTATTTTCCTTCCAAGAAGTACGGGTTGTACACCTCCTCTGCGAGGTCTAATGAATTCCTATGTATGATAGTTCTGAAAAGTCAGGTTAGAGCAATGAGGTCAGTATATATAAATAAATTTTAAAAAAACCCAACAACAACACCCAAAACACCTCAAAACAACAACAATCCCTCACCTCCTAACAAAAGAACCCTCCCCCTCAAATAAATAAATAAATAAATAAAAAAAAATAATAATAATAATAGAAGGAAAACAAAAGGAAACAAAAAGAGAAGAAAAAAAATGAGAGAAGAGAAGCACGTTTGGTTATCGAGACTGATCCAGAATGATAACACGGATCAGAAGAGAGTATACACCAATGTGATGATTTATTAGAAATCAGTTGTGTAGGGAAATGTTACTGAAATTGTTCCTCCAGTTTAGATGGTTAAACGGGTGTAAATTTGCTGGGGATGGGGTTCGTTTTCATGGGTAAATAAAGAAAAAAATATATTAAAAATTTTCAACGGGTATACTAATTAAAGGTAAAAATAGCCATACATTTTGTAGGGTCTAGATCGTGATGAACACAACAGTAGGTTCATTCCTTAAAATTCAAGTTCTTGTCAGTTAATACATTTCTAACTGATTGCGTAATCGCCCCAGTAAACACACACACTCTCTCTCTCTCTCTCTCTCTCTCTCTCTCTCTCTCTCTCTCTCTCTCTCTCTCTCTCTCTCTCTCTCTCTCTCTCTCTCTCTCTCCTGCCTCTATATCTCCCACCTCCATCCCCCTTCCTCCCCTGCCCCTCTCTCCCTCCTCTCTCTCTCCCACTATCAAACATCAGTATGTAGTAATCTTGTATTATGAAAAATGTATACCGATTGGGATTGTATGTACAGCTTTTGTTATTTTTGAGATAATCTAAAGAACCGAATACAGAATAGTTTAGAAGTAAGTCTGAAGTACTTGACATTCGTTATAACCTTCACTTGATCATTTATTAAAAAAACAAAAACAGATTAATTTGTCTTGAAACAGGTTTAATTTGATTGTCTCAGACACAAGGGTCAAATTTCAGTTGATACTAACTGAATATCTTATCACGACGTTGTTTAACAATTTAAACACTATTTATTGTTCATCAAGTTTGCTATTTTTTATCACAATTTAAATAGTTTTAAATACATACGCGTACGCGACGGCTCGATGGGAAAGGGATCTGCCACCTGTGCTCAAATCCTCAAATACGGACAAAACCGATAGCGAAACTCGGGAAACAAGAGCAGGCCTTAAAGGGACATTCTCGAGTTTGCTGCATTGTAAGATGTTTCCGGCTAATAAACTATTTCTACGATTACATTTAAAAATTAAAGATATTTTCTTGTTTAGAGTATCAGTGTCTGTATATTCCATGTGTTTCTGGTCGTCTTGATATTTGTAAGAAGCCCAAATTGGATTTTGTCTTCAAATAATTTCGTACATACGAAATTAGTTTTTAGGAAAACAAACCCCAACCTAGTATAAATATTATAACGATCAGAAATACGTTTAATATACAGACATTGATATTCTAAACAAGAAAATATATTTAATATATAAGTTTAATCGTAGAAATAGTTTATTAGTCAATAACATCTTAAAACACTGCAGCAAACTCAGGAATGTCCCTTTAAACGTTTTCACCATGTATTTCCATCATTCTACCCAAAATGTTAGTTGTAATCCATGTAAAAATGCGTAGTGATTTGTTTGCAACCCAATATAGCTGTTTGGTAATAAAAATGCTAACATGAATAAATGTTGTGATCCAGATTCGAGCATGTTCGTTTAATTCGGGCAAACAATCGGCCTACTCCCTAACAAAACATGGGAGCCCGTACGCCTTAGATCAAATACCCTAACCATAAACTCTTCTTACACTCGTATACCCCTGTCACATATTATATTAGATATTCACTCTCTTATCTATGTGGTACATTACCTTTTGCGTTTATGGGAGGATCTGCAATATAAATAACAACTTCATCAGAAACCTTCCTTGTTGATAATGTAGATAAAATATTGCGCACACTTGCTTAAAAGCTGATCTCAGCCATTGTTAGTTAATGTGCAACACAGCGAAGTTTAAGGCAGTGATGTGGTGCAATGCAATGAGTTTTAAGGTTACAGTACAGTACAAGTGGAGATAATACAGTGCAGTGCATTGGCATTCAGGACATCACAGTGTGGAACTGCAGAGTGACGTTTACGGTAGTACAGTGCGGTGCAATGCCATTTAAGACAGTACAATGCCATTTATGACAGTGCAGTGACATTTAAGACAGTACATTGACATTTATGACATTTAAGACAGTACAATGACATTTAAGACAATGACATTTAAGACAGTACAATGCCATTTAAGACAGTATAGTGACATTTAAGACAGTACAATGCCATTTAAGACAGTACAGTGGCATTTAAGACAGTGCAATGCCATTTAAGACAGTAAAATGACATTTAAGACAGTACAATAACATTTAAGACAGTACAATGACATTTAAGTCAGCACAATGCAATACAGTGCCATTTTTATGATACATTAATACAGTACAGTGGTGTTCAATGTAGCACACAGAAGTACAGTACGGAAACGTTTAAAGTGATACAGTGCAAAAAGTAACATTTAAGAATAATACTGTTATAAAAATTTTTTTAATAGTACAGTGTAGTAGAGTATTGTAACGTTTGATGTAATACAATGAAGCACAGTGACGTTTAATTTAGTGCAGTGCAGTACAGTACAGAGCAATGCAGAGCAGTACAGTGATATTTAAGATAGTACAGTACCATGTAATTAAGGCAGTCCCGTGTAGTACAGTGATGTGTAAAATAGTACAGTGTTATTTAAGGCAGTCCAATGCAGTACAGTGCCATTTAAGGCAGTCCAGTGTAGTACAGTGTAGTATAGTGATGTTTAAACTAGTACAGGCCATTGAAGGCAGTCCAATGCAGTACAGTGCCAATTAAGGCAGTCCAGTGTAGTACAGTGTAGTATAGTGTAGTATAGTGATGTTTAAAATAGTACAGGTCATTTAAGATAGTCCAATGCAGTGCAGTGCTATTTAAAGCAGTCCAGTGTAGTACAGTGCCATTTAAGGCAGTCCAGTGTAGTACAGTAATGTTTAAAATAGTACAGTTTCATTTGAGACAGTCCAATGTATTGCAACGTTTAATGTAATACAGTGAAGCACAGTGACGTTTAATTTAGTGCAGTGCAGTACAGTTCAGTACAGAGCAATGCAGTGCAGTACAGTGATGTTTACGATAGTACAGTGCCATTTAAGGCAGTCCAGTGTAGTACAGTGATGTTTAAAATAGTACAGGTCATTTAAGGCCGTCCAATGCAGTACAGTGCCATTTAAGGCATTCCAGTGTAGTATAATGCCATTTAAGGCATTCCAGTGTAGTACAGTAATGTTTAAAATAGTACAGGTCATTTAAGGCAGTCCAATGCAGTACAGTGCCATTTAAGGCATTTCAGTGTAGTACAATGCCATTTAAAGCAGTCCAGTGCAGTACAGTGATGTTTAAAATAGTACAGTGCCATTTAAGGCAGTCCAGTGTAGTACAGTGATGTTTAAAATAGTACAGTGCCATTTAAGGCAGTCCAGTGTAGTACAGTGATGTTTAAAATAATACAGTGCCATTTAAGGCAGTCCAGTGTAGTACAGTAATGTATAAAATAGTACAGGTCATTTAAGGCAGTCCAATGCAATACAGTGCCATTTAAGGTATTTCAGTGTAGTACAGTGATGTTTAAAAGAGTACAGTGCCATTTAAGGCAGTCCAGTGTAGTACAGTGTAGTATAGTGATGTTTAAAATAGTACAGGTCATTTAAGGTAGTCCAATGCAGTGCAGTGCCATTTAAAGCAGTCCAGTGTAGTACAGTGCCATTTAAGGCAGTCCAGTGCAGCACAGTGATGTTTAAAATAGTACAGTGCCATTTAAGGCAGTCCAGTGTAGTACAGTGATGTTTAAAATAGTACAGTGCCATTTAAGGCAGTCTAGTGTAGTACAGTGATGTTTAAAATAATACAGTGCCATTTAAGGCAGTCCAATGCAATACAGTGCCATTTAAGGTATTTCAGTGTAGTACAGTGATGTTTAAAAGAGTACAGTGCCATTTAAGGCAGTCCAGTGTAGTACAGTGCCATTTAAGGCATTCCAGTGTAGTACAATACCATTTAAGGCATTCCAGTGTAGTACAATGCCATTTAAGGCAGTCCAGTGCAGTCCAGTGATGTTTAAAATAGTACAGTGTCATTTAAGGCAGTCCAATGCAGTACAGTGTCATTTAAGGAAATCCAGTGTAGTACAGTGATGTGTAACATAGTAGAGTGCGATTTAAAGCAGTCCAGTGTAGTACAGTGATGTTTAAAATAGTACAATGCCATTTAAGGCAGTCCAGTGCAGTGATGTTTAAAATAGGAGTGCCATGTAATTAAGGCAGTCCCGTGTAGTACAGTGATGTGTAAAATAGTACAGTGTTACTTAAGGCAGTCCAATGCAGTACAGTGCTATTTAAGGCAGTCCAGTTTAGTACACTGTAGTATAGTGATGTTTAAAATAGACAGTGTCATTTAAAGCAGTATGATGCAGTCCAGTGCCATTTAAGGCAGTCCAGTGTAGTACAGTGTCATTTAAGGCAGTCCAGTGTAGTACAGTGCCATTTAAGGCAGTCCAGAGCAGTACAGTGATGTATAAAATAGTACAGTGCCATTTAAGGCAGTCCAGTGTAGTACAGTGCCATTTAAGGCGGTCCAGTGCAGTCCAGTGATGTTTAAAATAGTACAGTGTCATTTAAGGCAGTCCAGTGTAGTACAGTGATGTTTAAAATAGTACAATGCGATTTAAGGCGGTACAGTGATGTTTAAAATAGTACAGTGTCATCTAAAGCAGTACAGTGATGTTTAAAATAGTACAATGCCATTTAAGGCAGTCCAGTGTAGTACAGTGCCATTTAAGGCAGTCCAGTGCAGTCCAGTGATGTATAAAATAGTACAGTGCCATTTAAGGCAGTCCAGTGTAGTACAGTGCCATTTAAGGCAGTCCAGTGATGTTTAAAATAGTACAGTGTCATTTAAGGCAGTCCAGTGTAGTACAGTGATGTTTAAAATAGTACAATGCCATTTAAGGCGGTACAGTGATGTTTAAAATAGTAGATTGCGATTTAAGGCGGTACAGTGATGTTTAAAATAGTACAGTGTCATCTAAAGCAGTCCAGTGTAGTACAGTGATGTTTAAAATAGTACAATGCCATTTAAGGCAGTCCAGTGTAGTACAGTGCCATTTAAGGCAGTCCAGTGCAGTACAGTGATGTTTAAAATAGTACAGTGCCATTTAAGGCGGTACAGTGATGTTTAAAATAATAGATTGCGATTTAAGGCGGTACAGTGATGTTTAAAATAGTACAGTGTAATCTAAAGCAGTCCAGTGTAGTACAGTGATGTTTAAAATAGTACAATGCCATTTAAGGCAGTCCAGTGTAGTACAGTGCCATTTAAGGCAGTCCAGTGCAGTCCAGTGATGTTTAAATTAGTACAGTGTCATTTAAGGCAGTCCAGTGTAGTACAGTGATGTTTAAAATAGTACAATGCCATTTAAGGCGGTACAGTGATGTTTAAAATAGTAGATTACGATTTAAGGCGGTACAGTGATGTTTAAAATAGTACAGTGTTATCTAAGGCAGTCCAGTGTAGTACAGTGATGTTTAAAAGAGTACAGTGTCATTTAAGGCAGTCCAGTGTAGTACAGTGATGTGTAACATAGTATAGAGTGTGATTTAAGGTAGTACAGTGATGTGTAAAATAGTACAGTGCCATTTAAGGCAGTTCAGTGTAGTACAGTGATGTTTAAAATAGTACAGTGCCATTTTAAGGCAGTACAGTGATGTTTGAAATAGTACAGTGCCATTTAAGGCAGTGCAGTTAAGTACAGTGATGTTTAAAATAGTACAGTACCATTTAAGGCAGTGCAGTTAAGTACAGTGATGTTTAAAATAGTACAGTGATAATTAAGGCAGTCCAGTGTAGTACAGTGATGGTTAGGGTAGTGCAGTGCAATGCAGTGACATATAAGATAGTATAGTGAAGTACAATGACATTTAACTTAAGTTTGGATCGAATCCCATCAGTGGACCTATATTCTAACTGGGTTTTTTTTTCATGTTCCAACCACACGCTCTAGAGTGGCCGTGTTATCTTGTCTGTAACAAAACAAAAATGGATATAAAAGATCCTTTGCTGCTAATGAAAATATGTAACGGGTTTTCTCTGACTACGTGTCACAGGGTCCAAATAGGTGACTTCTAGTACCCGATGATTAAAATATCTGTGTTCTAATGGTTTTGTAGGGCGGGATTTAGCTCAGTCGGTTAAGTGCTTGCTTGAGGTGCTTGCATCGCAGGATCGAACCACCTTGGTGGATCCATTCAGCTGACTGTGTTTTTTCTCCTTCCAACCAGTGCACCACAACTGGACAAAGACCGTGGTATGTGTTTTCCTGTCTGTGGGGAAAGTGCATATGAAACATGCCTTGCTGTATTAGAAAAGAATATATCGGGTTTCCTCTGATGACTACAAGTCAGAATTACCAAAACGTTTGACATCCAATAGAAGATTATTAATTAATCAACGTACTCCAGTGGTGTCGTAAAACAAGAACACGACAACTTTTGTTAAGTGATGTTGTTCATCAAACCAAACCAGGGGCGGGACGTAGCACAGTGGTAAATCGCTCGCTCTATGCGCGGTCTGTCTGGGATCGATCCCCGTCGGTGGGCCCATTGGGCTATATCTCCTGTATACTTCATGGGAGAATATACTGACCCACAAATTGCAATCTATTAGGTAGTAAATAATTGAAGAACTTCTGTTTCCTTTCCGTTTCCCCATCTCTTCTTTCCTGTTTCTTCTCATCCATTACATACAGGAACGAATCCAAGATTTTGTAATGGGGAGGGTCACGCAGTTCTAAAAAAAAGCATTTTGCGTTTGTTGACGCAAATGAGCTGATCTCTCAAAGTGAAAAATTTCCGAAAGCCGTTCCCCGGAACATTTTAAAAATAAGATGACTTTTCTTGGCAATTTAGTGAAAACAATTGTTTTATGTTGATGATGAATTCTGAAAGAAAACCTTTTAAAATGGCACTTCAAACGGGGGGTGGGGGTGGGGGTGGGGGTAGGGGTGGTGAGAAGATAGGTCACGGGACCCTTAGGCCGTCTTTCGACCCACCAGTGCCATGCTAGCATTGCGTAATCCTAATGCAATACAAACTACCATGAAACTACAATGAAACTGTTTTAGTATTTAGTACAAGACAAAGAGTGCAACTACTGTACCACATACATATTAGAGTGAACTACTAGTATATAGTTTGTGATCTAATATTAGTATTATCTACACACAGCTTATCACTATATCCATGTTAGACAAAAGTGAAGAACAGATATTATTATTGTGTGTCACTACGTCAACAGAAAATAAAATATATATTTCTAATAGCAGATATACTGTAGAAATACACTTGCAAGAAAAAACCCACAAAGACACTAGATATAGGAAGCATTAATATAACAATACATTAATTATACTGATGTTAAAGGAGCAACAACCACCAACAAAACATAGCTGCATGATAGCAATACAAAGACGAATGAAACATGAATATAATATGTAGCTACTTTCCAACACATTTTGCTACTACTATAATAATTCCAAATTAATTCAAATTTAAAATAACATATATATAAACGTCGGAAGCTAAAGGGTGGTGGGAGACGTCTGGTCGCCAACACTGGTCCGTATGGATTATGCATTCCTCCAGTTAAGCGGGCAGCATAGCCCAGTGGTACAGTGCCCGCCTGATGCGCGGTCGGTCTAGGATCGATCCCCGTCAGCTAACCACTGGGTTTTTTTCTCGACATAACCATATGTCCGACGCCGATATAACCGTAATTATAATGTGTTGAGTACGTCGTTAAAAAAACCCCAACAACCTCCAGTTAAAAAGGCGAATTAATATATTAATATTCCCAGCCACAACGGAAGATATTTTCTGACACTTATGAATAATTATTGTAACATCTTGCTCCCAACACTATTCAGTAAGAGGGGCGAGACGTAGCCCAGTGGTAAAGCGCTCGCTTGATGCGCTGTCGGTTTGGAATCGATTCCTGTCAGTGGGCCCACTAGGCTATTTCTCGCTCCAGCCAGTGCACCACGACTGGTATATCAAAGGCCATTGTATGTGCTATCCTGGCTATGGGATGGTACATATAAAATATCCCTTGCTGTTAATAAAAAGAGTAGCCCATGAAGTGTCGACAGCGGGGTTCCTCCCTCAATATCTGCGTGGTCCTTAACTATATGTCCGACGCCACATAACCGTAAATAAAATGTGTTTAGTGCGTCGTTAAATAAACCATTTCCTTCTTTCTTCTATTCAATAACTGACAATAAACATCTAACTGATTCCTATTTAATTTGTTTCTTTTTGGGGGGTGGGATGTGTGTGTGTGTGTGTGTGTGTGTGTGTGTGATGTGTGGTGTGTGTGTGTGTGTGTGTG
>JAECMU010010812.1:0-11607 GCA_016106625.1 Dracogyra subfuscus | reverse complement strand
ACTTTTGATAGAGAAGCAAACACCACAAGTCCTGTGATTGGTTATAAATGTGAGTGAGTTGGTTCTAAAAAATAATAGTTTCATCTGGGTAAAAAAATATGCAACTTTATGTCATCTAGTACCAATGTGTCAAGTAACCAATGTTGATTGATACGCTGCAGGTAGGGGTTTTGGCCACATATGTTACTATTGTCGTCTATGGGATTTGATTTGGTGGTATACACCCTATAGCACATATTCAGTGCATAATAAAAAATATTATGTTTTTGCAATTGTATTTAATTAAATTATACTGGTTGGGCTAATATCTTTAGTTTCCATTAACCTAGTTCATTTTTCAGGTATGAAATTCTAAAACCTCAAATTTGTAAAGAACTTGATTTTTATTGTCATTTTGAGATATTTATAGGGTGCTAAGGTATATTTTTGACAAATTTGTAGTTTTATGAAACATTTAAAGTAAATTTGAAGAAAAACTTTACCAAAAACATAATTAAATTTGTTGTCACTATTTTGCCTTCTGTTCTTATTTATACATAACAATAAGGTTGTTAAACATACATTTAGATCTACAGATCAATTTGTTTTCTTAATAATTTATTTTATTGTTAAAGCTGTATTACCTACTGTTACTAGCTTAATAAAATGCTGGATTACAGATTGTAGGAATACATGCACTATACAAATTGTATTCATCTGGATTAGAAAATAATGCAAGAAAATAAATGTTAGGATAATTTTGTCATTTAAAAATAGCTTTTTTCAGTAATTAATCAAAAATAAATGTGTGAAAGATGCATGCTAATTCCAGATATCACAACTATTAAAACTTCCAACTACAGTAGGCTATAAATAAAATATAGTCAGGAATATTGGTGGCTGGCAATGGTTTTTATGATTCATTATGAAAATCAGCATGGCCGATGGATTTGAAATTCACACACCTGGTAACTTGAAGACACTCACACCCAGCATACAGCATTTCCTCCCAACACTACTGTTTAGGAAATTAAGTAATTACTTCATACAGGTACAGTCATGTTGGTGTTTCCTTCCTCAGACAGAGCATTATTTTAATACTGATTTTCCTTTGATGTGCCTGTTAAAGTCTTCATAATCTAGGGGTCAATTAAGTGCATGTGTTTTAATGGAATTCTTTAAAGGGTAGAGGTACTCTGACTATCTTTGTTGTTTCTACATATATACCTGAGTAGACACATCCAACTGAAAGTAAATATATGATAAATGATTTAAAAAAAATAAAAATAAAAAATAATAATAATAATAATAATATCTTCAGGAGTTTTATTTTAAAACATCTTGTTGTTTAATATGACATTTTGCATTTGTACACAATTGTGTGCAATATATATGCCTTTTGAGGTGTACATTATATTAGGTTGCACTGTAGAAACAACAGTTTCAGTGAGGTTGTCAGTTTATGTCAGAATACACCAGACCCTGGTTGCCATAAAGACACATAGCTGGACACTTTTTGAAAAATATATCTTATCAGTATAGGTAGTACTAAACCAAATAACTTCCGGCTGGGTCAAAGTTCGAGGTGCACCAAACTTTTGATAGAGCAGCAAACACCACACGTCTGTGATTGGACATAAATGTGAGTGTGTTGGTTGTAAAAAATAATAGTTTCATCTGGGTAAAACAAATATGAAACTTTATTTCATCTAGTACCAATGTGTCAAGTAGCCTTGTGCTTGAAACATGTATGGGGTACCTGTGCGGAACTAGGGTAGTCATAGACGCTACCCGTTATCTCAGAACCGAGCAGCTTAACCCCCAATTTTCTCTGGATCACTTGAAGTATGAGGGGTAGTAGTATTTATATCCGTGGCGTTTATGTTGATTGATACGCTGCATGTAGGGATTTTAGCCACATATGTTACTATTGTCGTCTATGGGATTTGATTTGGTGGTATACACCCTATAAGGTGCCATATTATGTCAAGTGTTGTACTTGACTCAGAGTGTGTGTTTTTTGCTGCCATCAGTTAGAACCTATACTAAACAACAAAAGGAACTCGAATGTAAAACTATACAAAATATACTCTTCAAAAAAGTAGGGGAACCTGAAATATTAAACCGAACATACGTTTTCACCACAGATATCCCAGTAAAGAACGTTCAGGTCTATTTAAGAACACACGGAAACACGTTCCATAGTTTGCACATGCATCACGCAGTTGCCCCGTACACATTCTCGATTTTGACAATTTCCAGGAAGGTCCATTAATCACTGTGAAACATTATTTTTGTCAATCGTTTTTCACTCTGTTGATCATACAGTTGTTATTGTTCTGTTTTTAATAATGTTCATTGTTTTAATTTGCAATTTACTGATAAAAACGTGAACTTTCAAATTTCACTTCTGACCCCAATTGTCCTTCAAGATCTTTGGTCGTCATTAAACCTACTATAATACTGAGCCACTGGTTGCAATGTTTGCCCAATTAATTCACTCTTATCATATAATCATTCCCCACAGCTAATACACATTACAAGTTTGGCAAATGTAAATTCTTATTAGAATTCCTCTATCTTTTTTGAAGAGTATATAACCAAAATTATAGTGTTGACTCTCGTGTTATCGTCATTAACAGCTATGGACAGCAGTCTTCTTATAACATACAAGCCTGTCTCACTGGCGTATCCAGGGTGGAGGGATTGGGGTAGGGCAACCCTCCTTCTATATCACACCTCATTTTACCCACCATGTTATATACTTTCCTGAAGCCATATAGCGTGATTCATTGACAAGGTGGTTGCCACTACCCTTTCCCATATAAAATTCTGGCTACGCAAGATTTGTTAGCGATGGTCAGAACATTAATATGGATGTACTTTCTAAATTATACTATTCTGTATGGTAAGGCAATTTACGTGGAAGATCATGATATTCTATGGTGTAAGAAAATGACATATTCTATATTTTGGAATACCATGTTGTAAAACAAGTAACATGGACGATATATTGTATATTATGATATTCTATAGTATAAGCAAATTAATGTGGTTTATCTATTCTACATGGTAAGGAATTTAATGTGGTTTATCTATTCTATATGGTATTCTATGGTTTATCTATTCTATATGGTATTCTATGGTTTATCTATTCTATATGGTATTCTGTGGTTTATCTATTCTATATGGTATTCTATATAGTAATACATTAACATGAATACTCTACTCTATAAGGTTAAATGGTAGAAACCTAATACCCGAGATTGAAGCTTTAAACGTTCAGATATTTATGATGATAAATATTACCAGTATAAATATTTAAAACCACAATCTGTAAGCCTTCTGAATGGATCGACTCTTGACGAAGCTAGTTATTGGTGCCCTCAATTTCTGTAAAGATATGCTCAAGATATTTCATGCAGAGCATTCGAATGATGAGATGTTTCGGCGAGTAACGTTTACAGCGTGTGGTAGAGAAACCTTACGGGTAATTAACCTCTGTATTCCTTTAAAGTGTAGATAGTGATATGCGATCGTGCCTGCGAGCTGCTGGCATCCTCGTCTCATTCCAGCCAAAGACGAGAATTGCAGCTTTCACAACGAAAACACAGGAAGTGATATGCGAGAATTACGCTTGACCTTTTGGCGCGCACGAAAGGTCATAGCCGGGTTATATGTTCTTCCGGGTTATGGCGCCTTGTGAAAACTGAAAAGGATTTACATTTAACTGCTTCTAATTATGCGCGGGTTCTAAATGGCATACTGGACTTTTAATATCAGATCTGGTGGTACTACTGGTAGTAGTGGATCCCAGGATTATACTGAATGAAAGCTGCCACTCCAGGTCAGACAGACGATCTCGATAATTCCTGTTTTACATGTGTATTGTCTGAACAAAGCGGAGATTAAAAATTCGTCTAAAGAAGAAGAAGGAAGTGTTTTATTTAACAACGCACTCAACACATGTTTTTATATTACAGTTATATGGCGTCAGAAATATGGTTAAGGACCACGCAGAAATTGAGAGAGGAAACCCGCTGTCGCCACTTCATGGACTGCTCTTTTTAGAATAGCCCCATCTCACATACTGGGTAGTACATACCACGGCTTTGATATACCAGTCGTGGTGCACTGACTGGAACGAGAAATAGCTCAATGGGCCCACCGAAGGGGATCGATCCCAGACCGACCTCGCATCGAGCAGGTGCTTTACCACTGGGCTATGTCCCGCCCCTACGATTAAAGTGTCTCATCACAAATGTATTTACATAGCAAAGCATGCAAGTATTAGTTTGTGTTGCAATTAAACCACCATTTTTACCTTGGAAGGAGAGAATAGCTCCTTTGGCGTCATTCTACTAAAACAAAAATACCACCTTTGCGACTTAGAGTTTGAAATATCAACACTATAAACACCAGCATAGATGCACGAATTGTCCCTGTTTTTACACTATAATTCTGATAGGGGTCACCTTTCACTTTTCAACATTGCATAACCTAACAGTCAAATCAGGCCTGACTCTAATAAAATTACTAAAGGAAAATAGCATTTGTTTTTTGTATAAGGAACTAAATCTGCAATAGCTGCAATAGGTATGTGATCCCATAAGTCAGTGCTCGTGAATTAGACTAAGTCATACCCTCATAAAGCATTTTTTATTGCTTGGGTCTCTTCCTCGTCCGACATTTAGGTGAAGGTTAATACATTCAGTGTTCGCGGTACAGACATAACCGATGACTGATTCGTCTAACGGTAATTTGATTAGGAAATTCGAGACAGTTTTGATTACCTCTTGTAAATGAAAATGCCGGTTTCTATGGATATGGACATAGGTCGATTTATTTTTCTGACAAAACTGAATGATCTTTGTAGAGAGTAAACAGCTATATAATGATTCACTTGAACCCCGTGCTGTCGACAAAAACCGCGCACGAACCAGCCCGGGGGCTGCTGGACAAGATAATTCACGTCTGGGCCAAGCACGTGGCTATCATTGTTTTCAACTTAAAACTTGAAAAACGCACAAATCCCAGTCATGTTAACGATTGTCGGCCGATTGAGAGCTGGTTAGACTTGTGGCCTTTGTTCTATATGAACGATCAAATTAACTGTGATTTTTTTGTCTGTAGTCTCCATGTCCCAGATGTTTAACACGAGCACGTGTTAACGGTTCATTGTTAGGGGGAGAAAATGAGATGGTGGTCTTACACCTCGACAGTTCTACCACTACGTCACTGACGTTAGGTCACACTCGATGGCTATTCGTAAGGTTTGTTTCACCTTGGAACATATGTTCCATGATTGGATTAAGACATATTTTGACATGTACAGTTCTGTTACCGCAAAGATTCTTTAAATTATATCTTATTAATAATCGAAAGAGACAAGCATATGTGGCGGTTGGGGAGACAAGGACTGGGATGTGAAGGTGGACAGTGAAAGAATTTAAAGGATGGGGGAGTTGCCATCTCGGAAATAAAACGAGATGGAATTGAAAAGGAGATAACGAATGAATGAATGAATGAATGAACGCTTAACGACACACAAGCACAAAAACTACAGCGGCTATTGGGTGTCAAACTATGGTAATTCAAACAGAAAGAAAGAAAAGGGGGCAGTGGGCTAAAAAACCCACATCGAAATGAGTTGCCTATGTGGCTGTTTCATTTTCATTTCTACTTATTTTCGTGCTTATATCTAATTAAGGTTCAAGCACCTTGTCCTGGGGACAAACCTTAGCTATGTGGGCAGTGGATTAATTATTACTTGGATAACTTGTGCCCAATCCTTTTGTGTATATATTATATGCAATAAAATATGTTTTCAATCAGTTATTACTTGTTGGTGGTCAGTGAGAGAAAATAGGGCGTAGTGGTCTTACACGTGCCCACTGAGTCACTAAAACTCGCTCTGGCGGGAGCCGGCGCAGGGCTGCGAACCCAGTACCTACCAGCCTTATGTCCGCTGGCTTAATGACGACACCACTGCGGCCGGTATGTGGCTGTTGTGTGGTTTCTTTGCTTACAAGTTACACTATATCATACACACGATTATCACATTAAATCTAACAGATGAGATGCCCATTATACCAGTTCGACGTTCATTTCCAAGTTACCGCTAATTAGTAGCTGTGCTGGATATAATAGCCTTTTTGCTTTATATTAGAAGTGTTGTAAAAATAGATTACGTTAATTTTTTGCATCAGATTTCATATGTAGGATGTTAACATTTCATGAAGTTTTATTCTTATCCTTGTACATTTTCTACATTTAGTTGTGTCAGGGTATTGTTAGCCGAACATTTGGTTTCATTATCTTTTCATCAGACATATATATTCATATCACCATAACCTTTTGGCTTGAATTATGGTAGCAGACGGTTGCGGACTTTTTCCCGCGCAGTCTTATATCCACGCGAACAACCCATGGAGAGCGGGTCGCTCTATGGAGATGTACAAAGGAAATCAATGTAAATGCTCGCTGTGTGTTGAATTGATGCTCTTCCAAATAATTTGGGTAATCGTACAATCGATAAACGTTCGGTGCTCGTGACTTTTGCCGTCCAATCTAGACTTTGTTCCTGGCCCCAATCCAGCACACATGTCCCTGAACAAACAGATGGATGCGCTTCAAACGGATCCATTGACGGCGCACTCGCCGTTTGGCACAGAATGCAGGGCGTGTTCGACGAGTGAAACAAAAAACCATACTGGCCTCGGGTTCTGTGAACGCCTGCACAATGTGTGTGTGAGAGAGAAAGAGAAAGAGAAAGAGAGAGAGAGACAGTCTAGAACGCGCTGCTCATTATCACTGAACCATAATCGCATTCTCTAATTAAATTAGCTTTCTAAGGAATCTGTCTGAGCTCATCAGTAGAAGGCGTTGAAGTGCCCACTTGTGATGGGTTGCGATAAAACATATGATCCTGTTATTGTTATAACCAGAGACCTTGAATGAAGTATCCAGTTGGGAGATGTACGTATAATATAAACCGATTCTTTGTAGGGGACGTCATGGGGCAAGACTCGGTTTAGAGAAAGGCTTTAAAACTGTCAGATTCTGGGTTCGCATCTCAATAACGTGAACAAAGTATGTGTTTTTTTAACAACACAACTAGAGCACATTGATCTATTAATCATCGGCTATTGGATGTCAAACATTTGCTAATTTTTGACATATAATATATAGAGAGGAAACACCTTACATTTTCCAATTAGTAGCAAGGGATCTTTTATATGCAGCATCCCAGACAGGATAGCACATACGACGACCTTTGATATACCAGTCGAGGTGCACTGGCTAGAACGAGAAATAGCCAAATGGGCCCAACGGCTGGAATCGATTCAAGTAATTATGAGGAACTGCTGCGTGGTTTGTTTTGTTGTTATTTGTTTTTTTGTTTGTGTTTTTTGGGAGGGGGTGGGAGGTGGGGGGGGGGGATTGTGAGGGGTTGTTTTTGTAAAACGTGTATTATATTTACGTATTCACAGATGTGAAGAATATACAGTGCTGTAGTTTTCTGTAACGCTTGTATTATGAACACATGCATACAGATATGACGAATGTACAGTAATTGTATCGTTGTGTAACACGCCATGTACGTGTATTGTATACATGTATGTACATACAGATATGAGCAATAACCAATACTGTAATTTCTTGTAATACATACATGTAAATACAGATATGAAGAATGTACAGTCATTGTACCTTTGTGTAACACGCCATGTGCGTGTATTGTATACATGTATGCGCATACATATATGAACAATGTACAATACTGTAATTTCTTGTAACACATATATGTAAATACAGATATGAAGAATGTACAGTCATTGTACCTTTGTGTAACCTGCCATGTACGTGTATTGTATACATGTATGTGCATACATATGCATACATATATGAACAATGTACAATACTGTAATTTCTTGTAACACATATACATATATGTAAATACAGATATGAAGAATGTACTGTCCAGTTGTTTCTGTAACACGTGTATTAAGAACATGTAGACACAGGTATGAGGAATGTACAGTCCTTTAGGTTTCCGTAGCACGTGTATTATATATACATGTAGATACATATATGCGGAATGTGCATTACTGTGGACTACTTAAGATTTATGTCTGTAACACGATGTGTTACTCTTAACGTATGTACGTGCACTTAAGATTTCCGTACACACGTTTGCCGGTGCATCAACTGAAATGGGTCGTACTGAGACAGACAGCAAACAAGTATACTAGTTTACCTCCAGACTATCAGTATATTAGTGTGCTTTACCGACAATTAATCCCGAACATGAAGCGACCATCCACACATCGTAAATAATAGCATCTCTCCGTGTGTAAATATTACAGACGAGGTTTGCTGTTTGTCTTAAACACCAGTGATGGGAGTTTTGGCGTGTATTTTCCCGTCAAATGTGTGTGGCTTCCTGTCAAAATACACATTAATGAAAATGGGAACAAGCCGTCGATAGAACGCGACTACCAATAGGCGTACACTAATAGCACGACTAGCACGACTTTCGATACATCAGAAAATTGTGTGTGGCTTCCTGTCAAGATATACATTAATGAAACTGGGAATGTGCCGTCGATAAAACATGACTTCCAGTAATGGTACACAAATAAGTTGGTTTAATAGTACGGTGTTTGGTACATCAAAAACTATGTTGGTCATAACAAGTTGTTTAAGCCATGGACTTAAATGCTGATAGGTACTGGGTTCGCATCTCTGTACCGGATCCAAACCAGAACGAGTTTAACGACTCAGTGGGTAGACGTAGTACGACTGCCCTCCGTTCTAGACAGACATGCTGATATGTGTGTCCAGCACTGCGTGTTTGAACCTTACTTGGCAAAAAAACATGGAAACAAGTGAAATGACATAAAATGCGAAATTTGGTCGTATACAGATAATCAGCTTACTAGTAGTGGCACGACTTTTGATACATTCGAAAACTAATGCAATTATATAATAGTAACCCCAGCACATTGTTTAAGTGGTCTGTGTGTGTATTATATAATGGTAATTGTGCTACTCTTTCTCGTTAGCAGCAAACAGCGTTTTATGTTCACTTACCACACAAGATAATACATCTCCTACCAAGAGAATACACACTGTGTGCATTTCTAACTGGTATAGAGCGCATTTATTTATTAATCATTGGCCACTGGATGTCAAACACGTGACAATTCTTACAGGAGAAAATGTGCTGTATTTTTCTATCAGCAGCAAGGGACTTTATTTGCCTTTTCCCACATGCAACACAGCACACACCACGATGTTTGATATTACATATCGGTAATGCGGTGGGGAGGTTTATGAGCCAGTCCTATTTAAAATAAAAAATGTATATTTCTCTAACTAGCCAGTCACAAGCCTGTGATATTATATTAGTACCGTTCAACGATTCCTTTATGGTCAGTTTAGACTAAATTTGTACCTGTGAAGGGATTCGATCCTGCGACAGATCGCACCTCAATCGAATGTCCTGTTCTACAGCAGACCTACCTCCCCCCACACACACACCACATAGCCACTAGAGGCATTGAGTGGAGGGGCGCAATCTCTAGAGTGGGGGTGCACATGCCATATTTTCACCTTTATTTATAAATAGGACAAATTAAACTTGCATTTTCGTCCTCAAGGGTTAGGGGTGGGGGGTGGGGGACTGTGCATCCCTGGTTCCTATGGGCCTGCACCTCCCTTGTTTAGACTGGAACATAACCCAGATGGAATCAGTCTGGGACAAAACCACAAACCTAATTTACGACAATTCTTTTAATATAAACTGAAACGCCCGCACTGCTAATCGTGTTGTGGTAAGGCCCAACAATTGATAAAAATATATTGTAGTTTCCCGCGTGGTGCGTGCGTGTTTTCGCCTGACAAGAGCAATTGTCGTAATTAGCCCAGATGTGATAACGGATGTTAAATATCACACAAGAGCGGAGAGGGTAATTGAATGACGATGAGGCATACATATCTGAAATATTTGTCACTGGAGATTGCCACCCATTTACGTCAACATTAAAGTTTTAGGGCTAAGCATTTACATGTGATTCTGTTCTGCGAATATTTCATGTTGCCAGTCATCATTATACTACGCCCTCGCAGAATTCGGAATTCTCGGGAAAAAGGCTACTGGCCACAGACCACAATTAATTTCGCTATGTTTCTATATAGCCTTAGTGGCTGTAACATTTATATTAATATCAGCAGGCCCGTGGAGTTTTGTATGTAAATTTGCCTGCCTGGGGGACACATACCCTGAACAGAAAAAAACCCTGTTGTCCAGCTCTTTCTCCCAGCATACTGGTTTAAACAAACACACCCTCTAAACCTGGCCGGAGTACACCTATTTTACCCCCCAAATCCCCACTACTTTTGCATGGGCCGGAATTATCACAAACAAGTCTTCAATGTCAACAAGTTACACATATGTACAAACTACATGCTCTCCTCTGTCACTTCAATCAAATAGTTGGCACCTCAATGCTGTCTGCCATGTAATCACAGTCAAACAGCAGACTACTTGCCCGGACAAATTTCCGGATTTTGGACAAAGAAATGCGAAGATAACTGTAATCTGAGGGAACTTTTATATGCACTATCCTACATACAGGATAGTATATACCACGGCCTTTGTTACACCAGTACATTGTAAATGAATACAGTTATACGCATGTAGATCAACCTACCACCACCAACCCCACTCCCAGTACCCATCCAAGCTTTGGATCCATACCTGTAATTTGGCGCGAACTTGAATCAACAAAATATGCTGCCAGTGATAACGAGGTTCTAAACGTGATACATTCACTTCGGAAAACGCAGATACCAATACGAGTCAACAAAGCTCGTGGGTGGCGCAGCTTTTTTAACATTTGTTTTGTTTAGCGACGCTAGTGGAGCATATTAATCTATTAATCATCGGCTACTTGGAGAGGAAACCCGCTACATTCTCCATTAGTAGTAATGGATGTTTTATATGTTCAATCACACGTACATGATAACACATACCACAGCTTTTGATATACCAGTCATGGTGCACTGGCTGGAACGAGAAATACCCCCAATGGGCCCACCGACGGGGATCGATCCTAAACCGATCGCGTATCAAGTGAACGCTTTACAATTGGGCTATGTCCCACCTCAAATGCCTTTTGAATTAAACGTCCCTTTTAGTTATCTAGTTTGAGAAGAACGCCCCCTTCCACCCACCCACCCAGATCAGGCATCATCCTGACACAGTTCGTTACTATAATGTCCACGGCTGGTGTATAAAACGTTGTGGTCCGTGCTGTCCTGTCAGTGAGAAAGTGTATATAAAAGATGCCTGGCTTCTAATGAACAATATATAGCGTATTAACCTAGAAGACAATGTGTCACAATTATCAAACAGCCTGCTGGTGTTTGACAAGCAGTTGACGATGATTAATAAATCAAAATGCTCTAGCGTGTCACAGTCCCGTTAAACAAAACAAACTAACTTTTTTTCTATAATAATACAAAATGTCGACCACGTGGTTCCCTCGTTTGAATGGGCGTCATTTGGTGGGGGACGGGGGGGACATGTCCCCCCCCCCACGTTTAGCAGTGGGGGGATAG
>JAECMU010010786.1:1193-12992 GCA_016106625.1 Dracogyra subfuscus | reverse complement strand
TATAGTAATTTGTTTGTTATCACTATTGACCGTAAAGTGCTCAACACAATGTTAGTGGAGCGGGTACACTAAATTTTAGTATTAATTTTAGTATTAATTATTAATATTAATTAATAACTCTTTACTCGGAGTTTCAGGCACCTCGCCTTCATCAGATGAGTGTTTATAATAATTAATACTAACATTTAGTACAATATATATATAACACGCTCATACATACACATACGTGTACGGTTTCTATGTTATTAACTACATAGTACTGATAATGGCCTAGCAAATTTCTATGGAAGTGTCAAAAACATGTTATCCATAGTGTTTAATTGAATTTAAAAACTTTAACCTACATGTGATAATTGTAAGACATGTGAATGCTTACTGACATTTTAATAAACGTTTACATACCTAAATAATTCAAGATGTATGCTTAACGACATGTGCAAAGTTTGTCATTTCAAAGTTACTGGTGAATGTATTCCACCACAAAATAATATATATTTGGCATCTGACTAAGCATAGTGAGTCAATGAATTAGAAATGTCTTGAATATTACAAACATAGTATATGAAAAAAATGCATGGCACTGTTGAACTTAACATTCAGACATATTTTGAACAGGTTAAAGACCAAATTATGAATGCTATTCATACTAAATTGCATGTCCATAACAACAAACCACAAAGTAATGCAATATATGTGGTATGGATATAGTACCGGGGGTATACTCACCAGAAAGAGTTACACAGTTCCTGATATACGTAATTCACTATGTACATGAGTATATATACATACTGTACCTAAAACATTATGATCCTTTTATTATTGTATTGTATTTAATATCTGATGGTAGCATTACTTAAATATGGTGTAGTACATGCTGTCTAAACCATTTACATGGATATTTTGAATATTGTTTTTATATTCGACACAAGTCTTACAAACATAAAAAGTGAATTTACATACCATTCTAGGCAAGTCTGCATTACATATACAATTTATCTATCTCACAACAGTTCATCTTACAATAGCTAGATTTGTTGTTACTTTTTGTAATATTTTAGAATTGCAGTTCTATTTATATTATGCTTAACTTATGCTTTGGTGTATATAATTCATATCTATATTAGGCAAATATCTAGCACTATAAAAATCTAACTTTCATTCCCAGTTCACAATCATTTTATGTGACCCAAATATGATGTATGTGAAGTTTACAATTTTCTATTTCTACATCCTTCCTTTTATTCTATGAAGTAGATGTTACTGGTAATAACAGTTACAAAGCAATGTATGTAATATGAGGTATACAAATTATATACTTCTCCAAATAAATTACTAGTAAACAATGCCAGAAATGTATTAATTTCTATGTATATACATAGGATTGCCTTATCCTTTTATTATTAAAAAATAGTTAAATATATGGAGTTTATATACTATGTTTACACATTTATGAAGATGTCCCGCTGTTCTTAGTACCAGCCACCCCTGTGCATACTGTAACCTCACCATGGTGCAGGGGTGTAACTTTCTCTTTGAGAACGGCCAATACAGCACAAATTCAAATTTTGAGTAAAAGTCAGTATCTATCTGTGATATTTGTATTTTTGCACAGTTCTTTACACTGTTTTTATTTAAATCTTGAATTTTTATATTGATGTTGATCATCACCTTATGTGTTTGAATTACCAGTTTGACACCCAATGACCGATGTATTTTTCGTGCTGGAGTGTTGTTAAACACTCATTCATGTATTTAGTACAAGCCAATTATAAATACCTTTCCTCGGCATGTGTGCTAAAACATTTTCAATTTATCTATCTCACAGAAGCTTGTACTATTTTTAAAAACATATTTGTCTTTTAATTGAGCTTAATTTATGCTTGGGTTTATATAATTGACATCTGATATACATTGTGTAGTCATCAGGCATATCTAGCACTTGACTTTCTTTCCTATTTCTGTCTTATCATCTGACTCAAATATAATGTCTATTATGTTCACAATATCTGTAATTTCTTATTTTTCATCTGGGCCTTTGATCTGGTTCCTCCCTCTTGTCCCTCCCTCAATATGTCAACAACTTTTGCATTATTAGATCACAAATCATCCAATTCAGCTTCAGTATTCCTTTGGACATTTCTCGGACATTTCTCAGCCATTTCTATGTGGTTGAGGAATACCCTGGACTTTGTGATATGACTAATACCATATAAGACCATGGTAATTTGCTCTCTTCCAATTTTCTCTATTGGTATAGCATATTTTAAGGAAATATCTACTGGATGGAAGGTTCGCAAATAATCCACAGTAGCATAATAACAGCATTCGTGGCTTGGCACTACATTTCACATGTGAAAGTGGCTCTTTCAAGCCACACTTGATCTAAGAAATCCCTACAAAGGTGTTAAGAGACTGGAAGACCTTTTCAATGGAAAAAAAAACCTCTACCCTCAGCTTCTTGGGAAGAGGGTTTTATTAGGGTTTGTTTGTTTGTTTGTTTGTTTGTTTAACGACGCACTCAACACATTACAATTACAGTTATATCGGCGTCGGACATATGGTTATGTCGAGAAAATCCCCAGTGGTTAGCTGACGGGGATCGCTCCTAGACCGACCGCGCATCAGGCGGGCACTGTACCACTGGGCCATGCTGTCCGCTTTCTATTGGGGAGACAAAGTACATGTTTCAAACACAAACCATGTCTAGGGGTGTTGAAAAGTGCATAAGAAGAGGCAGTCCAAGCTATTCCCCAACCAAATTGTCATATGGCTGAGAAATTTTTAGAAGGAACACTAGAGATGAAATAGTGATATTATACCATGATATCTGATGGACATACTGATGGAGGAACCAGAGCAGAGTCTGGAGAAGAAGAATACCAGAAATTGTTACTATGACATATACATTTTAATTGCATGAAAATGCAAAGAAATATGTAAGGAAGTCAAAACATTCCTAGACAATATTTGATGTAGAAACTAATTATATACACTTCAGCATAAGTTAAGCACAATGTAAATATAAATGCAAATCTAAACATATTACAAACACGGACTAGTATAAAATGAACTTCTGTGAGATAGATGACTTGTACATGTAAAGCAAATAGAAATTACGGTAGGTACACAAAACTGATGCTTTAAATTATTAATACTGGTGTTTAGTAAAGGGGGACATATTCATAATATTGATGCACATAAATGTATACTCAACTAAATTAATTAAGGGCTAGTAAATTTTCTTATATTACAATATAATTCTATGTTACTGTCATATTATTTTAGCATGTTTTGGTCATATATATGGCTTCTATACATTGTTTCAGTAAACTTTTACTGGTTATACACACAAAAAACACCGGGTGTTTCACATACTTATGACAAATATTGAAATGAGCATTAGGCAAGCATTTGTTACACATTTGTTCAGAATATTTTTTGTCATTGTGTTCCCACAAAATTATTATTTAAGTCATTAAGTTTAAGAACATGCCACAATGCTGATAACTTTCAATGGAAGAAATTGTATTTTTCCCCATATTTAAAGGAAAATGCTAAAATATATATTGGACCTTAATTAATTTTGTTGAGTATAGTATAGGCAGATATATCATATTTGAATAATGCTGCCTCAATATATTAAATACAGTGGCCCGTGGACTAAATGTAGTTTTATACGAATGGGGCTTAAGTTCATGACTGAATTGTAAAAACGATTTTACATGGTCGGATTGGAAACTCAGTAGGTTGTAGTATTTTCATTTTGTTGTTTTTAATGGCAGGATATCCACGTTGGACCGTTTGCATTTGGTGTATTGATCCCGCAAATACTTTAATCTATCTTTCACAAATATTGTTTACTGCAATCCACGATTGTTCTTCTGTCCATGGTCCCTGCATTCTGGTAAACTGGTATCGTACAGGTTTGGATACTTAAGAACTTCGTTAATGATAAGTTCGTCTTTTACTGCAGAAAAGGAAACTTTTTAACGCCAGCCATCATTATGTTTACCTCAATAAAGCAGAAACGCAATGCCCAAAAATATTAATAAAATTCATCTCGGACGGATTGGAAACGGATCAAGCGTGCGAACGCTGAAAACATGTCAGTTTCATTCGCTTTGCCACGTCATCTTGCGTGCGTCTTACGCGCGAGTTTGTTCGACGATTTTTTTTTATTGGTAACCTTGCGTGGAGGTCGGCGAGTGAAGTATGAATGAACCGTTAAGACGCATCAGCCGGACCCCGCTGCATCCAGTCTATATGAACCTTGAAGTTTTATCCTTAGGTTGTATCATGCTGTTTGAAAAAAAAAAAAAAAAAATGTTTTATTTACCGACGCACTCAACACATTTTATTTACGGTTATATGGTGTCAGACATATGGCTAAGGACCACACAGATTTTGAGAGGAAACCCGCTGTCGCCATTTCATGGGCTACTCTTTCCGATTGGCAGCAAGGGATCTTTTATCTGCGCTTCCCACAGACAGGATAGCACAAACCATGGCCTTTGTTGAACCAGTTATGGATCACTGGTCGGTGCAAGTGGTTTACACCTACCCACTGAGCCTTGCGGAGCACTCACTCAGGGTTTGGTGTCGGTATCTAGATTTAAAATCCCATGCTTCGACCCGGGATCCGAACCCAGTACCTACCAGCCTGTAGTCTGATGGTTATCGTGCTGTTTGATTCATAACGAATGATGCTAAAATTAGGCCAGGTAAAAACAAATGTTAACGTACTTCCTTTTTATAATTTTCAGGGTAGGGAGGGATGTGGGTTTTTTATACGCCCGTCTATTATGGGTCGTATTATGGTATGGCGTTGTCCGTTAGTCTGTACGTACGTTCCTTTGTTAAAGGGACATTCCCGAGTTTGCTGCACTGTAAGATGTTTCCGACTAATAAAATATTTCTACGATTAAACTTGCATATTAAATAATTTTCTGTTATAGAATATCAGTGTCTAAATTGTCACAGGGATCCTATAATACCCGTAAATGAATAAAACTCGATTATCCAAATATCTCTCCAAACTGTATATCTATTGTGTGTATATGTATATATATATATATATATATATATAGATAGATAGATAGATAGATAGATAGATAGATAGATAGCACGTTTAGTTCACCAGAAAAAACAACAAAACACAATACACTTTTAGAATCTGTATTAACACTACGCTGACAAATGTACTTGTGGCAGTAGTTAATTTATCAACAACGATGTAATAACAACCCAGACTAGTTTACACAATATTCTAATCACTTCGCCGTGATACAACGCGCACACATGTGATAATTGAGGCACGCGCCCAGGGGAATTAATCAAGGAATTACACCTCTAGTCCTTACTGGTTAATTTTTAATTAACCTTTAAATACTCATTCAGTAACCTTATAATACAGAATTAATATTGGTACATATCGCAATAAAGACAATAACCTACAGTTTACCTAGGATGACTGGCTAAGCTTAATATTTGTATAATGCAGTATTAAAATGTTTAAAGTCACATCAGTCACATCAAGTCCGGTCGGAAAAACGATCCCCTGGAGAATTCCAATGTTTCTCCGCGTTAAATCTTTTCTTTTTTTTTCATTTTCAATATTGTTTAACGTGCACATTCAGAGCAAGCTGTTATAGCGCACGCCTGTCTTGGGCACACACCTCAGCTATCTGAGCCGTCTGTCCAGGACAAAATATAAATTAGTAGTTAGTTGTTATTGTTAGTGAAAGAGAAAAGAGGTTGTAGCGGCCATACAGCTACCCAATGAGTCCTTAAAAAATCGCTCTGGGTGGGAGCCGGTACCGGGCTGCGAACCCAGTACCTACCAGCCTGTTGTCCGAGGCCGGTCGCGTTAAATCTAAAATCCAAGCTTTTTATTGAAAAATCCCAGACCGGAGACGGCGAATATCGCCTGGGGGCACAATGCGGTACCACACCTATCATGTGATATTTCCACATCTCCCAGAGACGGTATTTTCTCTTAGATGGCCAGACCTTATATGTAGGAACAACTTGGGATGGTAGTGTGTCACATACAATTACTAGATTTGTTTTAATGAAAACGATCCTTGTGTCGCTTTAAATACATGGCTACTGTTTTCAATGACTGCTCTTTATTGATACTCTTTATACATAAAACACTATATGGGATATTGATGTCAATGCTGATAAACTTAAAATTGTGGTTTAGAAACGGTGGAAGATTGTGCTAAAGAAAAATGGATAATAGTGGTCAATAGTTAAAAGGACATTCCTTAGTTTGCTGCACGTTTTAAGATGTTATCGACTAACAACGACGTTTTAACTATTGTAATTACATATCACATATTTTTTCGTCATAAAATATCAGTGGCTGTATATTAAACGTGTTTCTGAATGTTCTAATATATGTACTAGGTTAAATTTCATTTTATTTCCAAAAATATAATAGTTTCGTAGGTACGAAATTATTTGAAGATAAAATCTAGTTTGGGCTTCTTATAAATATTAAGACGACCAGAAACGCATTGAATATACAAACACTGATATTCTAAACTAGAAAATATATTTAATATGTAAGTTTAATCGTAGAAATATTGTATTAGTCGGAAACATCTTACAATGGAGCAAACTCAGGAATGTCCCTTTAACACTAAATTTTAATGGTAAATTTACAAAAACACAGAGGGTAATTGCATCTCAAGGTGGAAAATGTATGTGGCATGTTTTAGGATTATGTAATAGGTTATCACTTAATAAGGAAACGAAGCAACATGTCTTTGATGCCTATGTTTCTAGTGTTTTGAATTATGGTTGTGACATATGGGGTTTCACCCCGATCATGATGTTGAAAATGTTCATACGGATTTCTGTAAATGAATTTTGAATGTTAAATGAAACACAACAAATGTAGTAGTAATAACAGAACTTGGAAGACTTCCTTTGTATATTGTTCCAAAAATAAGAATAGTTAATTACTGAGCTAGTCCCTCGTGGTAAAAACTGAACTAAAAGAGGGAGGGTTATTTAAAAGAAAGGAATATAGATTTTAAATGTTTACAAGTACGTATAGCATGCACATTGTTGATATAAGAATAGTTAATTACTGGTTGAAACTTTTAGAAACAAATCACTGTAATTTTAAATCACTATATGATTATATGCTAGAATTTAGCCTACACGTCAATTTGAGAGAGAAAAAAAGAAGATTTCTGGTAAACCAAAATGTTAAAAATTGACAACTATGTGGAAATGGTTATTTAAGCATTACTGATTATAATAAAACCGGTTGGCATTTTGAGAAATATTATGTATGGGTCATAAGGTCAAAACAAGGTTAAGGTGACAACTTTGTATGCTACTGTTAAAATAAAAATATATTAACCCTAAATATTTGGTAAAAGACACACTTATTTTCTTAAAATATGTCACCTCTATAGTTGGACACAACAGTCATAGCAATACAATATCATTTTAATTCATTAATTCATAAAAATCATATTTTTGCCATATAATATTGAAAGAAAAAGTAGCATATTAATGTGTGTAAAACCCCACGAAAATTAATACTTTTCATTATTTTCTATTTAACAATTCCTCTATATGTTAACGTCATAGCTTATTTGAAACCTTGTTACATTTGGTTACTGTTTATTACAAACACTTGTGTGATGGTTAAAAGTATTCACAATTTTAAGAAAGTATTTCTTGCGTTATTTTGCCGTTTACGTGACGTCACCCAATGTTAATATCAGCGCAAACAACAGAAGTCACGTGGTCATGCAGGAAATAAAATGAAAATTAACCTAGTACAAATATTAAAACGATCAGAAACACGTTTAATATACAGCCACTAATATTCTAAATAAGAAAATATATTTAATATGTAAGTTTAATCGTAGAAATATTTTATTAGTCGATAACATCCTAAAATATTGCAGCGAACTCAGGAATGTCCCTTTAAACCTATGTCACAGAATAGTACTATATGGGAGGAAGACATCTGTTTCAATTTTAATTATTTTCCTTGAGCTTTCCTTAGAATAGCATCATAGTATTGATATTCGATGTCATGCCGTGCCCACAAAAGGCTAGTACCATGTCAAATCCTATTAATTAGTGCATGGCCTTTTGAGGCCTTTTCTGGAATTGGCCTTCTAACTAATGTGAGAATAGTTCTAATTGGCGTTACCATGTTAAAAAAATACTTTTATCATTAGGTTTTAGAGATGTTTGGTATAACCTGCATGTCAATAGTACTGATATATTTTGTAAACAATGTACAGATACGTTTAACTGATAACTTTCTTCAAGACAGAGAGACTATATGATAGAAAACTTTCCTAAATGTAATGTATATACATTTTACTAAATCCGTTTTTCTTGTAGTACTACCTTAGAGTATCATTGCCTGATTGTTACGCTAGTAGTATGGGGGCCTGTATAGCTTTATGACCTACGTTTCCGTGACCTTGACTTTTTTACGTCAAGTGATCATGACCCGGCCTGACCTACTTGGACTGGCCTTGACCAGGATTATAAAGTAGCCCAAATTGGTTTCTATAATCTAATACCTTTTTTCATATTTAAAATAATTTGAGCTACAACAAAATTAATATTAAACGCACTCTGTCACAGATGGTTGACCTAATTATTGACCTGTTGTATGACAATATATACATTTGATTTGTACCTAAAAGTACTTTATTGGACCATCTACATAACCATCATATCACACTTATTATTGATATTTTATAATTTAAAAAAAATGAATTATGGGTACGGTCCATAATTCTGAGAAAAATAACGGCTATTTGGAGAGCAGAGGTGTGACGTATTATTTCGAGTCACGTGACGGGCATTCCCCGAATAACCACACTGCCAAAACAATTTACCAAGTTCGTGTAACGAGGACGCATGACCGTCCTATGCGACGTAGGCTAAATAGAAAAAACAACAATAATGAAAATAAGTTATTAAAAATAATAATAACATGTACTGAATGATAATAAGCTTATACATTAGTTTATTTTAGCAACAGACACATTTTAAACGTCGACAATCCCGATTAGTTAGGTATTTGCATATATAGATAAATTTATTGTTAGTCGTACGCGAAAAAGTCTAAACATCTGGATCACTAACATCTTCATTTTCCACCTTGTAAAATTCATTATTATACAAAATATGCCATAACAGCTGACATAGGATAGGAAATGTTACATGTTTAAAGAATACGCTGAACTAGACGATATATATATACGATGTGATTATATATACGAAGGCCGTGAATAGATCCTCCGCTAACGAGGGCTGGCTATATTCACAGCAAACATGTATATAGGCGGTAAATAAGTATTTGATTCATCCATATTACTGAACTATCAGGAACAGAAGGAATACATACTAAGTACTGTACAGGGGAGGGGAGGGGTACATGGATTTAGCGGACCTTTTTGTGTACGTTTTCCATAGACATATGAATAGCGTAATATTACCCGTACATAACTATCAAAATACATAATAATAATAAAAAGATAATATTAATAATAATACACAATTATTATTATTATTATTAATAGCCAACTATACCTTTTTGGGGTGGAGAGTGCGGTATTTTATCTGGAAGAGTTTTGGCTGTACAAATGCAAGATTAACGTGCATACACACACGCACAAACGAAAGGATGAACTTGTCCCTGCACGTAGAACTGGATTCAACTGTGTTAAGTAATAGTTCATTCTAATTAAAATTAGCTCCACTATTACATATGGATCTAACAGCTCATGTCCAGCTGACCTTTCATTCGACTAATCAAAACCAACCTTTGGACGACAAAACATGCGACAGTACACTTGTTTAGTTTTTTTTGTTTTTTGACGCTATACATTAAACCGAATGACCACTTTGCGAACCAGACAAAATAATTTGATAATAATAATAATAGTAATAATAAATGGTGAATTCATGTTTTGAATGTTTATTGTTTTATTTCAGCGTATTCGCAGTTATTTTCCTTATGAAATTAATAATATATTTTTTTCATTATTTGCCATGTGTATAGGCGGCCTCCGTTTGCCAAGTCTCTATACACGGTGATCGTTTATATATAATTCAAAAATACATTATACGGTTTTCGTATATATAGCCACATTACTACGAATCTATTTTGCCGTAATTTGTTAACTTATAAACATGAAGAGTTCTAACTTTTAAAAATTAAGCGTGCTATGGAATTCCCTCGATCGTAGTTCAAATAAAATGTTTTGAATCACACAGTAACTAGGTTTGGTATTTCAAATGAATGTAATTTCCATTTATAATCCATATTTAGAGAAATAAGGACCACTAAATCCGTGATTGTGTGCCTTTAAGATGACCCGAAACACACTAAGATGTACAGTTATTGTTAATCATAGCAAGATGATAGTGTAATTCTAACTGGTAAAATCGTTATGACAGGAAATATGCTATAATGGCTGCAAAGACAGGACTGTCTCTTTAAAATTGTTGTAAATATTTTGTTCGATATTTAAAGATGTTCTTAATATAATACCAAAAAAGAAGAAGATTAAAACAAGGCACATCTCATGAAACAAATATACAAACAACAACAACACAAATATGGTAACAAAAATAGATTCGACAAATTGTGTCACCTTCATCTCTGTTCATACTGAATTCGATTTTATTCATGAAAAGCAAAACTTTAAAGTATTTTATTCGTAGTAAAACAAGATTAATAAACCATTAATAGTCTTGATCAGGGCTGTAGCTAACTTTTTTTGACTGGGGGGGGGGGNNCCCCCCCCCCCCCCCCCCCCCCCCCCGGTTAGCTACGGCCCTGTTGATAGCTTATTGTTAAAACTTGTAATAATAATTTTTAAAACCTTTACTTGTAATTTTGAAATATTTAATCTGGAATAAGTACCAGTACTGTTATGATTTACATGCTATTGTTGTGTTTTATTTGTTTACCTGTTTGATCTGGGCTTTGTTTTTTTAAAAGAGATTCTCTGAAAGAAATTAGATTTTTAAAAAAATCAAGAATCACCCGACTTATGCATATTATTGAGGGGGTTTGTTTTATTTATTTGTTATTGTTTGCGTTGTCCTGTGTGTTTAACAAATAGCTTGTGTGAAAGAAATCTGATACGAGATCGTAATTTAACAATAATCGTTCTACGTTATTAGTTATTTTTTTATTCTCGTGTTTATGTTTTATGTCGTTGTTTTTTATTGTTTATTTTATTTATTTTGTTGCTTATTTTTAATTCTATTGCGTGTAAAATAGAGACACATTCCGGATTCAGCTAAGACCGGAAAGTTTATTCATCATTAGTGAAAGCCTCTTCCTTTTACTTAGCGTACCTACAATTCTTTTCCAAAAGACTGTCATTACAAAAGCACGTGATTCGCATTTCCCACTTATCACAGTTTTAATTGAAGACTTTGTGTGGACGGTTCTTTATTAGCATGTCCTCGAAACATTTATCCCGTCCTCTTTATTCTGAAAAGGTCAAGTAGAAGGAAAACGCTACATTAAAGTTCAATATGTGGAGACTCAAAGCAGGAATGTGGAAGGAACCGGTCAGAGAGAACCTTAACATAACCTTATGTTTTCACATGTACATGGCCACGACATGCACACCTGGTCCGTGCAGCGTGCTGGCGGGTCCGGGGAGAGTGGGGGGATTACTCACATCAGACTGAAATCAACGGACACAGATAAGACGCACAAAACATGCGCGCGCGCACATAGTGAGAGACACATAGAGAGAGAGAGAGAGAGAGAGAGAGAGAGAG
>JAECMU010010758.1:5725-12417 GCA_016106625.1 Dracogyra subfuscus | reverse complement strand
CATGAATGAACACACACACACACACACACACACACACACACACACACACACACACACACGCACGCGCACACGCGCATGCATGCATTCATCTATCCATCCATTCGTGGCAGAATGTACCCCAGTGATACATAGCTCGCGTGGTCCTGTTAGGATCGATCTCCCTCGGTGGGCCTATTGGATTAGTTATCGTTTCAATCAATGCCTAATGAGTGGTATATCAATGACTGCGGTATGTGCTGTCCAGTCTATGGGATGGTGCACATAAACGATCCCTTATCTACTAAAGGAAAAATTTAGCGGATTTCCTATTTAAAATTCTATCCAGTGGTTAATAAATCAACCAATGTGTTCTAGTAATGTTATTAAACAAAACAAAATTTAAACCATCAATCGATCCATTTATACATATGTATCTACGTACCAATCCACCCACCAACCTGCCTACATCCATATATACATCCATACATACATAAATACACCTTCATGAATCAATGGTTGGAATAGGATAACTCAATAGCTTAACCAAGAAGATTGGCTGTTCATTGTAAGTGCATTTAAAACTAACGGATTACTACAGAGCAAAAAAATAAAAACCCCACTCATTTTGGCACACGCAGTTTCAAAATGTCTGAATGCTTTTAATAGGTATAACCAGAGCCCCACGAAATATCAAAGCATTTTGTATGTGCAGGGAACTGCATCAAATAAAAAAATCCTTTGCTGCTAATTGAAAGTGTGACAGGTTTCTTCTCAATACTTCGCGTCAGAATTACCATTTGTTTGATATCCAATAGCCAATGATTAATTAATATGCTCTGAAAGTGTCGTTAAACAACAACAAACAAAAACAAGTTGAACGATTTAAGCAAATATAACAAGTATATTGCCGAAGATCATGGGTCAAACACTGACCAGTTGGAAATCTTTTGGGCAATTGGGACATTTTAGGCTTCAGCAACCCTTACACCCTATTACATCATTATGCGGTATTACAACACACTTAAATTGTTGACAAACATAAGCATGTACATCTCTCCAGAAACTGATTTAGGTGGGAGGCATATATTTGTTTCAAACAAGAACACATTTTCAGACATAAATACTATATACATTTATAAGAGTCATAAAGAAGGTATATTTTAATTGCAGACAATGGAAGTGAACCGAAGAGACAGAACATATGCGACGACAGTTGTCGGTAACCCACAAAATTATGGCGAGGCAAATGATTGCTACACAATACATTATGGAGGAAATAAACGGACGTGTGGACCAAAAGGAACATTTAATATAGACACGACTGGAACCGGCCTAATTGTCAACAAAACGGTTAGATTTAACACTGCTTCTGCAAGGTTAAAGTGGAACATAATAGAACACTTAATGTAAAACACAAACTTACCTATGTTCCTTACTTCAACAATTAACACCACTCCCTTTTGGGATATACTGTTTACGTCCCCCAACTGCATCCGTAGGTTGACATATATGCACATGCAAATTTATACCAGTAGTGTATAATGGTTTTATTAATTTGATGTATTATATTGTTTCATTGCAAGGTTGTTTTCTACACGTGGAATAACCTGCAACGTATTATGTAGTGTTTATTGCTTGTTAACAACATGTAACATTCTAGAAAATGATGCATATTGGAACTGCATGATGCAATGTGGATTTGTAATTGGTAATATATCTTTTTAGAATACCATGGTATTATATAAGATAAAAAATGTTGCTGAATAAATGGTAGGCGCTATTATCAATAAGTTAAATATCAGCCTAACTTTTTTTTCTGGGTTTGTGAAGAACTAGTTTATAGCCTCTCATTTTACATCTGATGCATATTTATACTCAAACTTCTGTGTTGGAGATTGAAGACTGAATAATTCCTATAAGTAGTGCATTTTCTTTAGATACTGTTACTAATAGTATGGGCAAATAACTATTATATTTGTACATTAGATAATCATACCTTGGCCTTTGCCATTTTGGACAGCTAACATGAATCCGAGTGGAATGTTTTATCTACAACCACTTTTTATATACAGACATTTTATTTATTAAAAATAGCGTCCAAGTTGTATCTCATTTCGTGTAAACTGCAGATCCTACACCCATTGTACAATATCTATATATGAATTTTGTATGTCACATAACAAGAAAATGACACTTTCAGATAACATTGACTTAATATAGGTCTTCTCTGCCTTTTTACATTAAACATATAATGTTTTATTCGGGGATTGAGTGAACAATTTGTAATTGAGTCATTAGTTCACCATATTTAATACCAACATATGGGGTAATAAAAAGAGATGTCATAATTATCTGAACATCCCATTCACTCTGCACACACGGTGTAGACAGAACAGGAAAAGTATTCGACGAAGCCTTAAAAAAACTAAACGAAAGCTATTTTTCAGGTACGTCTGTACTGTTTAAATGTACATGTACTCCATGTTTAGATTTTAATGGTTCTTTTCTTGTAACTGTTTTTGGTTCCAGTATTCTACACATTATTATTGATCAGTCGTTGACATTTTGAAATATATAAAAAAAATTGGTTTAAATTTGGCTTTGAATTATTCCCATACATTTTTAGTTCATGGTCACCTACTATTATCCACTGGTCTTTCTATCATGGGCTTGTTTTATTGTACAATCAAATACACATTTCCCACAATTTCAATGACAAAACAGTGTGGTTCATATTATTTTGTCATCCCTTTTAAAAACATGTTTGATAAAATAAAGTCTCTGTCTAAAAACCACAATTAAAAATCTCAGTTATAAAGCTCAACATTTCGTCAGCTAAATGTTGACATCCTCAGGAGCAAACATGTTACATGTGGTAAGAATACAAACAAATTAAGTATTATTAAGTGTAAGCGCAAACGTCTAAACAACATCCAGTGAAAATGCCGTATTTGTAGGAGTAAAAGCACACAACCTCTATATGACGTGTATGCTATTCTAAAATGCCATATCCGTCTTCTGCAGCCTCCAAACACTAATATTGTGATATATCACACAGCGTATTTGCTGAAAAACTTTAAAATGCATGAAAAATGTCAAATTGTGTCCGCCATTTTGAATAAATTACAGTTGCGTATATAAGACGTGGTCATAACGAAAACATTCGACCAGATTCATGTTCAATGACTCAAGTGCACTTGGAAAATACAAGGCATTAAAATTCGATCTGAATTTGTCTAAGCCTTTTAAGATCGGATTTTTATTGTTTACTTATCAACTGACTTTTTAAACTGTATTTTAACCGAGTTTAATTTATTACATTTTAAATATCATTTGGTGTTATTATTTGTTCGTTTCACGTTTAAAGGTTTGGTCTATCATTTCACTAAGAACTATTCAACATTGGATTATTTCTTCTCAGAAGTCAGCATCGGTTGTATGACTATGGATTAATTGGTCATCTTTTGCATTACGCATATTAAATAATAAGTAGCTTCTCAGTTTCATTGTATGACATTTCTTGACATTATGTGTTGTATCTTGCATCATTATAAACGTAATATGTCCGTGTATGTAAAACATTAATATATGGAAACCATACAACAATAGTTTAGTGCAAATGTTCAATGTTCTGTATTGCATGCATTTGATACAATACATTTGAGTAAACCATCGATTCAGACATTTTAAGTTTACTTCAGTTCATAGATTATGGTCTTTACATTGGGACAGAACACAAGACAAACTTTAATTGTCTGTTGTTTCAGTTATGCTCGAACGTGTATTTATAATCTGTGTTGTAATATGAAATAATTACTATTATCATTTCAGCTAACGTTTCCTCTGCATGGCTGGAATTCATGGGGCCAGGCAATCCGTAGCACTGATGGGGCACAAATCGACTTACTGTGTGGAGGATGGCAAGGCGGATGTGCCCCGAATGGTGTGATGACTTTAGAACTCGGGCCAACTGGTAATGCACTTTTTCATGTTATTTTTAGTTATTGTTGTGCGTATATCCAATTAAAATCCATTGTTCTAGCCACAGATATCCAGGCTGTCTGTGATTAGTTGGTAGTAAAAGAGATGTTGATGTGATGACCTAACACCTACCTAATCAATGAGTCGTTAAACCTATTTTACGGAGAGATAGGTCTGTCTTTTCAACTATTGCTCATTCCTTTCATGGCATAGACTATGTTTAACAGAAGAAATACAGTTATAGTCCATCAATAATCTCTGTTTTATATAATAATAAGGATCCTTTATGTTGTTTTCCTGAAACTTGAAATAACTAGTGTCCAATATTTTCTTCTGTGGATAATCATTTCGACTGGAATTATACCAAGAGTTTAGGTAATAACCCTCCCCCCAAAAAATAAACAAAGAACAACAACAACAACAACAACAACAACAACAACAACAACAACAACAACAACAACAACAACCCAAAGCAAACATGTTGCAAATTTTCATCTTTGTCCGGAAGTGATTAGGTTTAAAACAATTATAAAATAATGAAATGTATTTATATATATATATTATTTTGTAATGTTTGGAAACAGATATAACTATGTTATTATAGATGTGTCGTTGGAGTTTAACTATTCTTAAATATGTAATAGTGTTAATGAACCTAGAGCCAAAAACGAATCTACGTTACACCAACTACAAGACGAAAGTCTGTTATATTAATTACATCAGATCACATATCAATGCCAATGTGCAGATGGTGGATCGCTTCTAGTGTTCAGGAAAATGGCCCAGAAAGACTGCCAGGGACCATTAGAGAAAAGTCCATATCTGTCAGGATGGGTGGAGAACATCCTGTTCCTGGCTTTCTCTTTCTACAATTCATCCAAACATGTCCCACTACCCGCTGATGTTCCAACACTAGTGGACTAGGTCTCTGGGTTTCCCATCATTAACTTTGCATCCCATGAACGTACCATTTTAGTCACATAACTGAATTAGCTGTCAAGTGTGAATGGTCATGTGACTGGACTGACAAGAAGCTTAAATACTTTCACATTCAATAAAAGGTCACATGAGTAGAATGTAATGGTGCATTTACAGATCTGTGTAGCATTGTCGCGGCGACCGGGAATATTTAGTAAACCCTCACAGGATGATTTATTTAAGCTCACCAAGTAACACGGCTAGCATTGTTCCAAATTTGGTTGGGTGCATTCCTGGAAAATTATCCTCAGTGAGTGATGAGGGAATCTCTGAATATAGACAAACAGTTTGGGGCACAGAAACACATAGTTCAGATAAAGATGCTGTTTCAGATTCAAAGTTAAGACGACTAGCTTTTCAACAATGAATCCCAGAAGAAACTGTTTGCCTAAAGCAAGTTGAATTATGTCCGGAACTTTCCAGAGTACATTGCTCACAAATACGAAATAGAAATCACAGTCCCAGACATTTGGCAGGTGTGTGTTAATGACAGTTGCACAGTGAACATAAGTACATATCTCACTCACTCACATCAAAATAACATATACCAACAGTCAAGAATTAATCTCTGGGAACAAGTTTGTATAATAGTCTCTGAGTGACACTGCAGAGACTTAACATCTTCTTGTACTATCAGCCAATGTTGCAGTCATCATCATCATCACTGCCTCTTCCACACATATGTCACCGTGAGGAATGCACTATCACATAGGTGAAGACTGTCTAGCATAATGCAACATCGTTAAGGGACCATTACAATACTGAGGTTGATTATATATATAGCAATGAACTACATGGATATACAGAAACCATAAAAGTGATACCCGTTGAACAGTCATATTTAAGTGTGATGAGTACCAGTGTATTTGAGAAAAAAGTGATTTAAACAACTGTACCTATAAAATGTGATGTGAAGTGCACTTACTAGAAATTATCTAAAATGAACAGAGTACGTACCTAAATCATGATTGCACAATTTAGTGCCATCGAGTGTAAGTCTAAGAATTTAACAGTGTTTCGATTAATTTTATTTTGAAGGATCGCTTTAGCAGATATGTTTGCACAGCAGTATTATTAAATAAATTTTAATTTAATAAATTAATAAAGATAATTTTTATTCAAATTTAGTTTAAAAAGTCTGTGGTCTTGTGAATTTTATAGAAAAGTTCCTTAGGAAAAATGTATCATGGCGTTACATATTGTTGATAGGATAAGCGAAGTATATTAACAATAAGTGAAAGATATTGTCAAAAATTAGGAAAGATGTATGTATGAAATAGCCTCTATTGATTTTTGGGCAATGACTGGCCGCATGTTCAAGCTGTTGTCAGGGATGTTTCTCCAAATTCCAAAGAAGGCATCCTGTCAACAGAACAGGTTGACGTGAGTGCTTACTATTTATTAAATAATGTGTCTCCGGCAACAGAAACTACCAAAGATACAAAAATCAAACTGCTGTCTTGGGTTGCATGTGCGAAATATATCAAATTGCTGTGATACATGAGACAACACCATCACTTCAAGGTTAGATATCAGTTTGGAATTTGTTTTTATGGAACAAGAACGATCTTCCCAAATGCACCTTATCATACCCCGATTTCAAAGAACGACATCATTCTGGTAATCCAGCCAGTGCACCACGACTGACATATCAAAGGTTGTGGTATGTACTACCCTGTCTGTGAGATGGTGCATATAAACGATTCTTTGCTGCTAATCGAAAAGAGTAGCTAATAAAGTGGCGACAGCGGGTT
>JAECMU010010756.1:0-13502 GCA_016106625.1 Dracogyra subfuscus | reverse complement strand
TACAAGAGTGAGTTACAATAGCGAGTTACAAGAGCGAGTTACAAAATAGAGTTATATAACACAGGATTAATAAAACTTTAAGAAACATTACACTATAATTGTAAATATAAAATAAAAAGGAGTTAAAAAAATGAGAACAATTCGAGTTTCAAATAATGCTTGTATCAAATATGTTAATCGTGTCATGGGTTTAAATGACGTTACAGATCTAACAAATGGACAGTATGATGCAATCGGTACTAAGATTGTAAAAACGCTGGAGCCATATTATTCAACAATAATATCGTTGGGTGGTGGCAAATTTAATGTGGATGGTTACAGGTATATCCTGGAAATGGTCACAGACGATGCAACTGGCCAGCTCGTGCCGGATACTATCTTGGTTATAACAGTTGTCCCAACTACTGAGGTAGACAGTGCTACTCACCGGGCATCCAGTGGTGGCATTACTGGATCAGGTGCCAAGATAAAAAAAGATCGTGCTGTTAGCACCTATACAAGACGTGATTTAAGAAAAAGGAAATTTAACGATGATGAATAAAGAAATATTTATTGAGAATATCTTAAACGGATATTACAGAGAATACAACAATGGCCGTGCACTTATTGAGATTGACTTGGATGACATCCAACCCGAACATACAAGTGCTCAAAAAGAAGAAAATGAACTTAGGATTGAGTTTCTTGAAAAAGAAGTAAATGACTTGCGAAATGAAAATGCTTTAATTCGTACAAAACTTTTAGAAGAATAACATTTAATTAAGTTTTATGTAAGAAATATTAAGCTATACTACTAATATAAAAATTGACCAAGCGGAAGTCGTAAAAAGCCACTGGAAGGATTTAAAATGGAAAAACATTTTTTTGAAACTAATGAATTTTGGTCATTAGTTAAACGTAAACAATTTATGGAGGTTTTGTCGATTGCATTTGTAAACGAAGGGTTCCACGATGCAGCAGAGATCGCAAAGACTACTACTAGGCTGACTGATGCAGCGATGAAGCGTATGAGAGAAGCCATCGAAAAAGAGCGTTCACTTGACACAGCTATTGACGAAGCACTTGAGAATACTGAAGAGATCCTTGACGCTGAAACTGAAGTAGATGAAAGTGATAAGGCTATCGATACAACTGAGCTCGATTATGAGGAAGAACCTCGTATCACCGTGGCTGACATCAAAGCACTTGTGGAAGAGGGATCTAAGAAGTCACTCAAAGCTGCAAAGAAAGCATTGAAGGCTCAGTTTGATAAGAGTCACCCTGAATATAAAGGGTTAAAAAAACTAATTAAGAAAGCAGGTAAATAATATGGCAACAGAGAAAATGACACTGGTTATTCCAGCAAAGAATTTTGATCCAGCTCCAATTCCATTTGGGGTAGTAACAGGTGAAGGTGTAGATAATTATGATGGTGACGGTAAAGAGTATACAGTATCGATAATCCTTAATAAAAAAGAAAAAGCTGCTGTACTTGAAAGTGTGTTGGAATATTGGAACAAACATAAACCTGATGGCCAGGGTCCTGAGCCAAAGAACTTTGCAAACATTGTTCGTGACGGTAAAGAAAAAGGTGAATATATCCTTTATGCCAAAACACAAACACACTTTGGTGACAAGCATAATGTTGTTCCAATAACTACTCCAAAAGGCGGCTCACTTGTAAAACTTGATCCTGAAGAGTTTGGTAATATGGCCGCAGGGACTATGGGTCGTATCGCAGTGAAGATCGGTATTTACACTAACGGTAAAGGTCCAAAGATGACTGCTGGTGTATCGGTATTCCTATCTGCTGTACTTTTGACTAAGCATGTTCCTTACACTGGATCTGCCGGTGATGCGTTTGGTGGAATGGATGCAGATGAAAGTGCTATTGAAGTTGATGGTGCTGAATTTGCTGAAGATGCACCAAAGAAGAAAAAGAAAAAGAAGAAAAAGAAATCAAAAGAATAATTGGTTTTATCAGTAGGCACCTTGTAGGAGGTGTCTGCGAATAAGGTCAAAAAAATAGAAGGGTTTAAAATGGGTAAGTTACATATAGAAAAAAAAGAAGACGGATTGCGGTATTCATACAGATATAGATTGGTTAAAAAGTTGACCAGTTCCAATAAATGGTTTAAGGTGACTGATCACTATGACCGCCAGTCTATATATGAATATGCTGAACAAGAGATGCAATATGCTCACACTACATGCTGGGGTATGGCGGTGCTTGAACATGTGGATGGTGTGTGGGTAGTAGATATAAATTGGCTTGAAAAATATATGGATAATAATCGTCATAACTTGACATGGGATAAGGAGCAATAAAATGAGAGAAGAATTGAAAATAGCATTAAATAATAACCCTTTTAAAATTGTTGACTTTGATAGGTACCCAGCAGTGTTTGCACAAATGGAGCTACTAGGTTATTCGCATAAAGAGATCCGGAAAGTTGTAAACGCACACTTAAAAGAAAAAGGTATTGCTTACAAGTTCAGTAAAAAGACGATCAACGAAGCCATTGGTATGCACGAGATCACAGTGCATTTATCTATGCTGCGAACAGCAGAAGATGGTAGTGAGCCTGTAGAAACCGTGAATGATTTGGTTACCTATATGATAAATGAAAAAATGAAAATTGAGGGTCAAGATGCGAGAGACAATATATGACATTGAAGTTGCCCCAAACAGGGCAATGGTCGGTTTCCTTGATGTGGAGACCGGAGAGATAACACAGATCGATGGGTCAAAGTCAAAGAAGCTTAGGAATTTTGTAAAAAATAGAACTCTGATTGGTTTCAATAATTTAAATTATGATGATCTTATCTTAACAACAATGATCCGCATGCCGGACTCATCAAAAAAGAATGATAATAAAGCTGATAAATATGAGCTTATTTACAGTTTTTCAAAGAAGCTGGTTGAAGATAAAGATGTGAACAGATGGGATTTCAAATATTTACATAGAGAGAATACCATCGATCTCATGGAGGTTGCCCCTGGTCAAGCATCGCTAAAACTATATGGTGCAAGGCTCAACACAAAGATGATACAGGATCTCCCGTACGGCCCACATGAGAAACATAATAAAAAGATGTGGAAGAATGTTTGTGAATATAACAAGATCGACCTGCAGGTAACGCTTGAACTGTATAAAGCATTGAAACCTCAACTAGATCTGCGTGCTGATATTGGTAAACAGTATGACATCAATGTGATGTCCAGGTCTGATGCACAGGTTGCTGAAGATATTTTTGTTGCAGAGCTGGGTAAGACCAGGGCTGAACTCAAAAAAGGTAAGAAAATACCTAAGAGTCTAAAGTATGATTTACCTGAAACTGTTAAATTCATTGATAAAGACCTTAATGATCTTGCTAAACGCATTACAAAGAAGACAAAGATACTGCTGAATAAGGGTGGTGCACCAATGATGCCTGAGTGGCTTGCTAAACAAGTTATAGTCATCGGCAAGACCTCATATAACATTGGTCTTGGTGGTCTACACAGTATGGAGAAGTCAATGGCTGTTACAGGTATGCTTGGTAACGTAGACGTTGCGAGCTACTATCCCAGTTTGATTGAAGAACTGCATCTATACCCGGAGCACCTGGGTAAAGAGTGGTTAACACTTTATAGCACCATAAAGTCCCGTAGGTTAAAAGCAAAGCAAAGTGGGGATATGGTTACATCCAACATGCTCAAGATCGTTTTGAATGGATCCTACGGGAAGCTTGGGAGTTTTTATTCATTCTTGTATGCTCCAAAGTTAATGCTGCAGGTTACATTTACAGGCCAACTTTATTTATTAATGCTGATCGAAGCTATAGAGAATATCGGTGTCCAGGTTATCTCTGCGAATACGGATGGTGTTGAGGTTTTATATAAGTCAGATGATGACAAAATAGCCGTCAGTCACGTTGTAACACAATGGGAAGAAACCACTGGTATGAAAATGGAGTTTGGGTCATATTTAGCGACATATAACCGTGATGTGAACAACTACATTGCAGTTTACGATGGGTACACCAAACGTAAGGGTTTCTATGGTAAACCTAGCCTTGCTAAAAACCCGCAGCACCCTATCGTTCAAGAGGCGATTGCAATGTTTTTAAGCAAAAAAACTCCAATGGAAGAAACTATACGTGGCTGTACGGATGTTTCTAAGTTTTGTGTGAGTCGAGCAGTTACCGGTGGTGCTCTTTGGTCTAATGTTGATTATCCTAATACATCTGAGTACAAAACCTTTATTAAAGAATTTGAAGCTGGCACGCGGAAAGACAATAAAGCTTTACGCAAAAGAAATATGGATTACAAAAAACAGTTTGTACTCAAAGAGGCCTATAAGCGTTATATTGGGAAGACGGTACGGTTCTACTACAGCACAAAAGGGAAATCTATGTTCTACGCAAAGAGTGGTAACACAGTACCCTTATCAGACGGGTGTAAACCAATGATGAAGTTAAAAAATAAGGTGCCTAAAGATTTAGATTATGATCGGTATATAGAGTTAGCAGATAAATATTTAAAGGATGTAGGTTATGAATAAATTGATCTTTATTGATACTGAAACAACAGGGTTATCCCCTGATGAACATGGCGTGATACAGGTGGCAATGCTTTACAATGACAAAGAGCTTAATTTGAAAGTGAACCCACTTCCACTTGGGGTTGCAGTTGATAAAGCAGCTTTAGAAGTACATGGTGTTAAGAAAAAGGCCATTAAGAAATTGGGGAAACACAAAAAGCAATTTAAAAAAATGATCGAGTTCATGGATGACATTGTGGATAAGTACAATACGTATGACAAACTAATTGCTGTCGGTTACAATGTTAAATTTGATGTTGAAATGCTGCACGGTTGGGCCAAACGTGAGGACTTTAATTACCTCGGATCTTACATTGATTGGAGAGTGATCGATGTGCTCACTTTAGTTAGAACGGCACAGTACCTCGGACAAGTACCAGGTGTCCCTGTTAACTACAAACTCGCAACAATATGTGAAACTTATGGTATTGATGTACCCGGACACGATGCCCTAGATGATATTCGTGCGACACGGGAGCTATTCTTTAAAATTATAAATAACTGGAGGTTCCCTGATGAAATCCCATTCTAAGAAAAAGCGTATGATAGCCCTGGATGCAGACTATTTGATATTTATGTGCACTGAGGGCAAGGAGCACACCAACCGTGGCTTGTTTGATGATGAAGACAGTGAGATCTCTGTTGAAAAAGAATACAAGGTAAAATTGAAACCTTTTAAAGAGAAGTTCAAAGCACTTGTGCAGGAAGTTGAAGATGAAATTGCTGTAGAGATGATCGGTGAGGTGAAGGGCATAAAAGTGATCCTATCTGACTCCTCAGGCAACTTTAGGTATGACATCTACCCTGAGTATAAAGGTAAGCGACCAAAGCGTTCAAAGACGTTTTATCGATTGCGTAAATGGGCTGAGAAAAAATATGGTTTTGTACCTGGTGTTGAAGCAGATGACGTGGTTGCGTATTATGTTCGGAAAAAGAACTGGATAGGTGCAAGTATGGATAAGGATTTATTACGAGGTGTACCAGGTGATTGGTTCAATGTTCACCATACAAAACGTACAATGCTATACACCCATGAGAATCAGGCTAAGGCATTTAACTTAATGCAGACATTAATGGGTGACCCTGTAGATAATATTAAAGCATTGCCAAAATTGATAGGTGGACCTATGATACCTGTTCCAAATTTACCAAAGGGTGAGAGACAACCATTCAAGGTCACAGAGAAGATCGCCGCAGAACTCTTGGATAAGTATGGGTGGAATTGGGATGGTGTTGTTAAAGCTTTTGAAAGTAGGGGTTTTGGGGAAAAAGAGGCGTTGCTAAATAGGCGATTAGTTGGCATGGATCAATGGACACCAAAAAAGGGTGTGCGATTGTGGAAACCAAAAACTTAATAAAACATTAAGTTTTACTATGGTATTATTACAGATACAAAATTATAAAGGAATATGAAATGAGTAAGAACGTGAGAAAAAAAGCCCACCTAGAGGTTTATAAAGATGACAAAGACAAGTTTATAGAATTGGCAGCACAGGAGCAGCGAACTTTATTGGTTATGTTTGGTTTACTTGTAAATGATGCAATTAAAAAGGTTAAAAAAGATGATTAAGCAATTATTATCTGCGGCACTGCTTTTAACATCATTTTTTGCAATAGCGTTTGCAATAGCCGCTGGTGTTAAAATGGGTCTAGCATGCTGTTAAAAGAAATTTGGACAGCTTTAACAAATGGCGAGACTCTCACAGACGGAGAGATCTTTGTCGAATACAGGGATGGTGAACTTGCCAATGTAGATGGTAGTGAATTATTTACTATTCCGTTCAATAAGGATAATGCTGAAAACTGGTCAATTTTTGACAAAAGTACATTGGGTGAACCTTTGTATTATCAATGGGTTTATGTTGATCCAACATATATTAAATTGTCTGATACTCTTTACCATGAGGATATTACACCCACGGATGGTTGGGAATTATATGGTGAAGGGTACACTAAAGCAGAAATACTTAAACCAATAGAAGGGGAGCTTACATAATGAAAAATATTGTAATGATGCTCATACATCGAAATAGATTGCGATACCAACTTGAACAGATGTTTGGAAGAGATTGGGAACAAAACACGAAACAAAAAAGAGGGTGAGGTTATGGAAAAATATAGTTTATTAAACAAAATAGTTATGTTCACATGTGAGAGTTACATTGATATGACTAAGAAAGAGGGTAGTGCAGTACCGCCTGAGTTAGAGCGTTTAAAACGAGGTCTTTTAGCACAAAGAATGATCAACCCCTTTACAAAAGAAGAGGCCGGGGTTATCCTCATAATTGCTCAAGATAAACGATTAACAAAGTTAATGGAGCGTGAAGTCAGCTTTATTATATTTGTCTTTGAACTTATGAAGATTTGGACGATGAGTGTTGATAAGAAACACAGACCGATCTTAGGTGTGAGTGATAAGCATTTTAAGCTTGGTGGGAACATATATTGGAAACAATTTATGGTAGCAAAAGCCAAAGACCCTGAAGAATATGCTGAGAAGAAGCAGATCACGGCGGACAGTATCGAAGTTGCACATCAGTTTTTTGAATGGCATTGGAAAGAATTAGGATTAGGGGAAGTAAAATGAAAAAAGAAATGAGTATGTGTTTTTTATGGTTTATTGTTGGAGGTTTTCTTGGGACAGGAGTGGTTGTTGAAGTCACTAAGCATCGGGGGCATGAATGGCACAAGACTATTGTAAAACGAGGTTGTGGTGAATATAATTCAACCACAGGAAAATTTCAATGGAAGGGAATGAAATGAGAGAGGCTAACATGCCAATATTAGAAGCGTGGAAAAGACCATGATTAAGACTATATTTAAAGCTTTAGTTGCATTTGCAGCAGTTTGTGCGTATATTGCATTGTATGTGTCACCATTTATTTTTACAGCGTTATTAGTTGCGAAATTAATTGGTATTACAATGATACCTTGGTTTGCCTTAACTGATGCGTCAGTTATTGTAACACCGATATATATGTTTTTTGGTGGCATCATAGTTGTAGGATTAAGTGTTTTTTTAATTAATTCAACGGAAGATTAAATGAACTATGAAACAGATAGAGATTTCATGAGATATAGTATTGTAGAAAGCATTATAGATATGCTATCTGCATTACTTAAAGAAGAAGAATATGAAACTAAAAGAGAAGGTGAGTAATGGATAGATTAATAATGGTGAGCCTGTTTGTGTTTGCAATATGGTTGTTTTCATGTACAACATTATTATTTTTTACATTGTCTGATGGGTTGTATGTACTTTCATTTTTTATTTTTTTATTTTTAAGCATAGTATTAACTATGGTCATATCTATTTGGAGGGAGTTATGAGTTATGTTGCGTTAGAGGAGGCTGCTGACACTTTAAAAACAAGTTCGGCGGCCTTGTGTGTAAGTAAGAAGTACAAAGCTTTTTATGTGCCTTCTGAAAAAGGTTCACGTAATGCAAAATTTGATGTGCAGGGTTTCCTTAAAGCGGATGCACTACGATCAGAGTTAATTGAAAAGACCCGGTTGCTGACTGAATACTTGAATAAAATTGAAGGTATGACGTATCAGCAAATGGGGGATCTTGCTAAGGTTTCCCCTCAGCAAATTGCAATATGTTTATTTGGTTATAACGTTGCAGTTAAGGTTGCTAAAGGAGTTCGGGACAAACACAAAGATGAATGGAGAAGATTTCATGAATGGTACGGTTGGAAATGTTTAATTTAGAAGAGATGTATAAATATCTGAGACGACAATACGTGCGTGACTATAAGGGTCATTTTGATTTTGAAACACTGGAAAGACAAGCAACGCTTTTTGCAGTGCGAAATACAGTAATTGAATGGAGGAGACAATATGGAAGATTATGAGTACATAGCCAAATGGCCAATAGGTGTTGACAAATGTTTAAAAGTAGACACGTTATCTTTTGCTAACGCAACTGTAAAAGAGACACTTGATTACTTCAAAAAACGGTGTAAGGAATATGATAATCTAGTTAAGGTGCGTGATAACACAATCAAGCAATTAACAGAGGAAAATGACAAGTTAAATGATAGAGAGTTGAGTCACATACAAATTGACAAAACTATCGAGAATTTGCAAAAAGCCATTGAGGAAAAAGATGCGGTAATAAAATACCTAGAAAATAAAGTATATAAGGATTACGATGAAAGCTATTGAAAATAAAGAGAAAGTGTTTGACATAACTATGATACATAAGACAGATTACCCTGTTATACATTTTGGGGACAAAGCTGGTGAACCTGCTCCAATGCGGTGGTGTATTATTAGATCACTTGGATTTAATAAATATGCTGATGTCATTGTTTTAGATGAAAGCGGAAAGATCGCTTACATGGAAATTAAAAAGGGATACATCTATGAGTGCGATTAAAGTTGCAACACTATACTCGGGCATAGGTGCTCCTGAGCAAGCAGCAAAACGAGTATTTGGTAAAAAGGGTTTTAAAGTTAAATTTGCCTGTGAATTTGATAAGTTTGCACGTAAGAGTTATGGGGCCATCTATAAGCTTAAACCCAAACACTTCTACGAGGATGTACGAGATTTTAAAGCAAAGAAATACAAAGGCAAGATAGACCTACTTGTATGGGGTTTTCCTTGTCAGTCATACTCTATGGCAGGTAAACGTAAAGGTATGCAGGATGAGAAAAATGGTGATCTATTCCATGAAGGTTTGCGCATTATGGAAGAATGTAGACCTAAATACTCAATAGCTGAGAACGTAAAAGGTATATTGAGTATAGATGGTGGTGAGACTATGAAAGTTATCCTGCATGATATTCAAGATGCTGGGTACAGAGTAACTGTTGATGTGTTAAACACCAAACACTTTGGAGTACCACAAAACAGAGAACGTGTATTTATTATGATGGAACGAATGGATCTGCCAAGTGACGGAGAGTTTTATGAGCCGGAACAGAAACGATGTAAAGAATTGATGCAGGGGGTTGAACATAAGATGAGTTACAAGTTCCCTGAACCATTCCCATTGATAAAGAGCCTTAGGGATGTGCTTGAAGATGAGGTGGATGAGAAATATTACCTTAGCGACAAGACCATTTCTCATCTTTTAAAAAGTAACGAAGACCACAAAGCCAAGGGAAACGGTTTTAAATTCTCTCCACAGGAAGGCGATTTGCCAGCAAAGACGATAACCACAGCCGTAGGATCTAGGATAACTGACAATTTTATTAAGGTGAAAAGCGCTACAAAGTGTGGATACGAAACAGCAACAGATAATCAAGGTGTGGTAAAAATCTGTGCAATGCGTGGTAGAAACCCTGACAACCCATCTGACAGAACCTCCGGGGCCCCAACGGAACAAAGAATAGAGGTGAATAAAAAGGGTACATCCAATGCACTTACAACGGTGCAGAAGGATAACTTGGTCTTGCACCAAGTTCCAAGAGGTAATAATAAAGGTGGTGTATGTCCAACAATAAGTACATCGAGCTGGGAGCAGGATTGTAGACTTGGAACTATGGACACAGCAATAAGGAAGCTAACACCGCTCGAAAGCTGGCGGCTTCAGGACTTTCCTGACAAAGCGTTCTATAAGGCACAAGCGGTGAACAGTAATACCCAGCTGTATAAGCAGGCAGGTAATTCAATGAGCGTAAATGTTATGGAACTGCTGATAGGTAGATTATTTAATAAAAAGGATTATGATGAGTGCGATTAAAGAGATAATGAAATTCCAAAAAACTAGAGGGCTTAATGATCAGCCGTTTGATTGGGAAAATGAAATGGTTAATCTAATCGAAGAGATGCTTGAAGCTAAGGGTTACGATATACCCAAGGATCAACGTCCGTGGGCAAAGCAGCTCGTAATGTATATGCGTACCAAAGCAGCAACTAACGCTGCTGTGACATGGTTACGTCCAAATGATCATGACACGGTAGATGCTTTTGCAGACATCATTGTGTTTTCTATTGGGGCGATCATGAAGCTTGGGTTTGATCCTGAGATTGTTTTGGATGAAGTTGCAAAGGAGATTAACTCAAGAGACGGATGTATGTCAGGTGGCAAGTTTCAGAAATACACTGATGAAAAGAGTAAGGCTGCGTGGTATAAGGCAGACTTTACAAAGGCTCAGTTATGATAGACAAAATACTTAAAGATATTGGTTGGAAAACATTGTCAGGCAGGTGGGATAAACGTGAGATATACATTGATCTTTTAACCCTAACAATATTTATTGCAGTTATAGGAGTAGTTTTATATGTTAAGTAGTGACTATTTATATGGTGGCCTCGACAAAGAGACTGCCCGGATACAAAAGACTCTCTTTACACTAAAACGCAACAAAGCGTATGCCTTGTTGCAAGAGCTAAAACCTGACTTCAATCTACTTGATTTTAGTCAGAAACAAAAGGATTTAGATTGGAGGTTGAACAAAATACGCAAAGCGATCCTATTTTGTTCTGAGCAAATAGAAGAGGCAGACGGGGTATTATTATATGATTGATCCAAATTTTCAAGGTAAAGTACACAGCGTTCTTTCAGGTATAGAAGATATGCTTGTGAGTAAAAATAAAAAGTATGGCAACTCAGCTCTTGAGCCTGTGCGAGTATTTTCAAAGGCATCGCCTGAGGAGCAGATACTTGTGAGACTTGATGACAAATTGAGTCGCATTAAAAACAGACAGGACAATGAGGATGAGGATGTGATCAATGATCTCATCGGATACCTAGTTCTATTAAAATTGGCAAAACCTAGCCGATAAGGCTTTCCCAATCAGCCGTTTCATCTTTGTATGTCTCGGCTCTACCAATAGCCATTGCTAAACTCACAGCCCCATCCACACGCTCATTACTCTTTGACTTATCGATCTTCACATTATCTGCAGGATCTGTAACGATCGCAACATTTGAGATACACCAATCCATAACTGGGTTGTGACCGTGATTTATCTGTTTCTGTAAGGCCATTGCTTCAATAGCTTTTACTGGTGATGACATTGACTTAAATCCTTGCCCAAAGCCAACACACACTGCACCCTGGTCTTCAAGTTTGGTTATGATACCCGCAGCGTTCCACCTATCAAAAGCGATCTCACGTATATCAAACTTCTCAAGGTCTCGTAAAATATATTGGTACAAGAATTCATAATCAATAACATTGCCGCTCGTTGGGGTGATGTAGCCCTCTTTGATCCAGTCGAGGTATGAAACCCTGTCTTCCCTGGAACGTGCAGCGGCGGTGTCCTCAGGTATGAAGAACCTGGTCAATACATCATAGCTCCCATCCTCATTAGGGAATACCATTGTAAAGCTTGTAAGGTCCGTTGTAGAACTGAGATCCAAACCTGCATAACACTCACGGCCAACCAAGTCATCCTCAGTAAAGTCTTTCTTATGTGCAGCTTTCCAATCCTCATACTTGATCCATGTTACAGCAGAGTCAACCCATAAATCAAGGTGTTTTGTTTTGAAACTTACCTCATCAGTTGCAGAGTGCTGCGCCTTATGAAATTTGTCTCTTAGGTATTTCATCTTGACACCAAAGCCCAGTGCGGGGTTAGCTTTTTTCCAATTATTCTCATCAGTCCAGTCGTCATCCTCATCAAGAGCAAAGTCCATGAGGTAAATGCTGTCATCCTTGATTATCCCCTGCATGACTTTACGTGCGTATAAAAGTTTTTTGTGGAAAAAACCTTGTTTGTTGTAACCTGCCGTGGAGAGTAAAAAGGCAATACCATTATCCCTGTGTGCCATACCTTCTGTAACAACATCATACAGGGACGAGTCAGGGTATGCGTGGGGTTCATCCGCAAATAAGCTCGATGTCTTCAATCCATCTTTTGTACCAGCGATCGCCGATAATACTTTATACAGGTCAATGAATTCCCCTGTGATTGACTGTATCTTTTTCTCTGCCTTGAAGTGCTGCACGCGCTTTAGTAATGCGGGAACATTCCGCAACATGTGCAAGGTTGCCCCATAGAGTATTGCAGCTTGCGATGTCTCTGATGCAATAGAATAGATCTCTTTCTGTTTTTCATTGTCAATAAATAGCATGACCAGGTTCAATGCTGCGCCAAGCTCAGTTTTACCGTTTTTACGTGGTATGAACATAATAGCTTCTGTGTGCTTCCGGGTGCCATCAGGGTAGAGTACACATAGCGACTCTATGACAAACTCCGCTTGGAATGGTAGCAATCGGAATGGTACCCCACCAAGGGATCCACCTGTATGTTTAAGCATTGTGATGAATTTCAATATTCTCTCTGCTAAAACCATATCAACATTAAATTGTGTATCTTTGTACTTATCATCAACATGTTTTGCAATACGCATACATGCTTCAACAATAGCACTGGGTTTTACAGCTTTTATTTCAGCAATGGTCATATTTGGTTTTAATGGGTAATCTTTGCAATCAATCATTTAACAAAGCCTCCATTGGATCAACGTCTATAGTGCCCTCATCTACAGGTGGTTTGATTTTAGTGAGTGCTGCAGGTGTTAAGCCAAGTTCTTTTTCATAATGCTTTATCATGTCACTTTGAATTTTAGCAAGGTCAAAATAATATTTATCATTGTCTTCCGTAGCCAAGGCTTGGTATTTTTCAAACAGTTGTGTTGCAACTGCATATCGCATAATGGGTTCTTTTGTGGTAAATTCAAGTAGCCCTTTTTCTTCCATGTACTTTGTTGTATTTAACAAGGTGTTTTTACCAGTTTGATTGAGGATCGACTTAGGGTTACTCTTGATTGCCCTTTGGACAACCTGGGGTTTAGATAGTACCTTCTTTGTCATACCTTCATCAGATACGTTCTTACCTCGATGTTTTTTGGTTTTAGTAAATTCAGCGTACATCAGTTTAACAGCATGATCATCATAATAAATATGTTTGTGTGTGCCATACTTTTTAATCAAGCCTTTTTTAACATATCGGAGCAAAGTTTTCCTGCTGCACCCT
>JAECMU010010734.1:0-12115 GCA_016106625.1 Dracogyra subfuscus | reverse complement strand
TACTAATTATATACACTGTTTGGTATGCAGTAACTGACATGGTTGTGTACCGGACTATTACTAGTTAAATACACTGCTTGGTATGTAGTAACTGACTGGGTTGTATACCGGACTATTACTAATTAAATACACTGCTTGGTATGTAGTAACTGACTGGGTTGTATACCGGACTATTACTAATTAAATACACTGTGTGGTATAAGTAACTGACTGGGTTGTATACAGGACTATTACTAATTATATACACTGTGTGGTATAAGTAACTGACTGGGTTGTGTACCGGACTATTACTAATTATATATACCGTTTCGTTGGTATTATCTGACTAGTTGATTGTAGCAATTATTCAATTCAATTCAATTGTTTGTTACCATTGAGTTATACAGTTACTAGTTATAATTATTGTTTTGTGTATAGTATCTGACTGGTTGAATTTGGCAGTATATCATACTATTACTAATTGTACAGACTGTTTCGTGAGTATTATTTAGCAGTATAACTATTTCTAACTGTATAGATTATATATACCTGTAGCATGTGATAACTGTATTTAGCAGTGTTACAGAATACTACTAATTATACATTTTCTTGAGTATAGTATGTGGTGGGGATGTTTTTAGCAATATTGCAAAATATTACAAATTGTATAATGTTTTGTGTGGAGTGTGTACTGCGCAGTATAACGACGTATTATTAACTACGCAGTTTTGTGTGTACTGACTATTATTAACTGCAAGGTGTTACACGTATTCACGGGCATAGGAAGGTGCCAAAACGTGGGGACACAAAGACACACACACAAACACACACACACGCACACCTAGTATATATAAACGTCGCTGCTACTACAAAGTTGGGTGACATGCCCTCCTTGCCACCAACCACACCCATACCCACCCATCCCCTCCCACCCACTTCCGACGTCAGTGGTATTAGTAGGTTGTATGTAGCAGTTTGGCAGACTATTATTAACTAAAGACAGGTTTGTGTTTAATACTAGTATCATTATTATTTAATGTACAGAATGTTCATGTGTGTAGTATAGGATTTAGCAGCATTACCTGTTTTCTATGTGATATGTGACTGAGGTATGGTTATCAGTGTAGTGAACTTCTGTAAACGTATGTAGACTGATTTTTATGTGATATGTGACTGACGTATGGTTACCAGTGTAGCGGACTTCTGTAAACTTATGTAGACTGATTGGTATGTAATATGTGACTGAGGTATTGTTACCAGTATAGCGGACTTCTGTAAACTTATGTAGACTGATTTGTATGTGATATGTGACTGAGGTGTGGTGGACGTCTGTAAACTTATGTAGCCTGATTTGTATGTGATATGTGACTGGGGTATGGTTACCAGTGTAGTGAACTTCTGTAAACTTATGTAGACTGATTTCTACAACTATAACAGACTATTGCTAAACTATATTTAGTAGTATAACGGCCTAATACCGACTGTGAATGTGCATGTACATTATGACTGTCAGTATAACATACTAGTATTAGCTCTACAGACTGTGTCAAAAATGCGACTGGGTTCTAACAGTATGCCATGTTGGATTTATACTATAATTGACTAGCTTGTATTTAGCAGTATAGCGGACTGTTACTAACTGTACAGACAGTTTGTGTCAAATTTCTGGCTAGATTGTAGCAATATGATGGATTGTTACTAACTGTACAGACAGCTTGTGTCAAATATATGGCTAGATTGTAGCAATATGATGGATTGTCACTAACTGTACAGACAGCTTGTGTCAAATATATGGCTAGATTGTAGCAATATGATGGATTGTTACTAATTGTACAGACAGCTTGTGTCAAATATATGGCTAGATTGTAGCAATATGATGGATTGTCACTAACTGTACAGACAGCTTGTGTCAAATATATGGTTAGATTGTAGCCGTATTATGGATTGTTTCTTACTGTTTAGACAGTTTTCGAATCCTGTTTGTAATTAATATTATTATAGTTAAAGACATTCTTATATTGGATGCTACAAGCACTAGGTTTCATTGTTCACTCAGGACCACTCATAACGAAGGTGAATAAAGTTGACCACAAAGAACATGTTTCAGTAGCGTGTATGTCCACCATGTGCAAGTATGCAAGTATGGACCAAATGTCGGACAGATTTCCGTCAATGACAATAACGTCTGTCAAACGGTTCAGTCTCTTGAACACAGCACAGAGCTGTTCTCTCTCCTGCACGTTGGTATATCCTAGTCTGGCCATCAGCTCTGAATAACTGGAACCTGCTGATATCAAAAAAGGATACACGTTGCCAATTCCGATGTTGCCAACGTTGAAACTGACGTGCCAAACATAACTGTCGAAGTCGATGTTGCCTCGTCAATGTCATCTCTTTGAATGGTCGATACCATGCTGTGGTAGTCGACGACATGCAGTGTGATGACTGATGACATTAGGCAGGATTGTTTGCTATGGAATACACTAAGCATTCTGTGTTAAAACAGACGTATTACAGGTGTGTGCTTGTTCAAGTGGGAAAGGCCAAGCATTGTTTTTAAAATGTCTGATAAAAACGAACATAAAGAGGACCGAAAGTATATGAGATTTGGTCAATTGAACAAGGACATGCATAATATAGCTAAACCGGAAAGCCAAAATAAGTCTGATATATCTAAAGAACAAGCAAAGGAAAATGAAGATTATGAATGTCAGACAGAATTATCGTACAAACCTGGAAAGTATGCAAAACAGACTAGATCTGTTGACGGCGAGAATGACTCAAAGAAGCTACCACCATCCGTGAAATACAAATACGAGAATGAATGTAAAAGAAACACAGGCAGAGAATTTGAAACAAAAGATACACAAACAAATCTTAAACTACCATCTCATACGAGGCAAAACATCAATTTTTTAACCGTTGAAAACCTTGGAGAACTAACCAACCAGGATGCACAATTTATATTACTTACGCTAAGTCAACATGGCAGTGGTTTTCTTCAAATCTTGAACCAACCAGCACTCTTAGTACCAGACGTTTGTTTGATTTTGAAATTGCTTGCAAAGTCTTGCAGTAACCAGACACAATCAAAAGAAATAATTAAACTTCTTTTAGATGTGGATACATCACTGTTTATGTCTCTGACCATTCCATCTGTATTGGCCAAAATGTCTTCTGAAGTTTCAGACCAAAATGTGCAGACTCTTATCGAACTTGTTGCAGATATACTTGACTTCCTCACTGAGCTGTCGACGTGCATGCCACATGCCATCATTCAAATTTCTGGGGTTCTCTCTTTGGTTGAGACATCACTCTCATCTGTTCAGAGATGTGGAATGGCTGTCCCAGATGTTGTAGTTATGAAAGCAAAACAACTAACAGACACAAAAGCATCAATTCTCAAAAGAATGCAAACTGATAGATTAAAAGTAAACAAAAAGGTAAAACCTCCTGATGATTTCAGAACAATTTCCATTATGCCCACCTATGATGATGTTTTCCCAACTAAGCCACGATTCATTCGCAAGATCAATGCGACTGGTGGATACAGTGATGTCAATGACTACCTTGATGTTCAGTTCAGGTTGTTGCATGAAGATTTCTTTCAGCCGCTACGACAAGGTATTAGAGAATATTTAATTGCTTTTAATAATCCAAGACAATATGTGTCTGTCCGGACATACAACAACGTTGTTATACTAAACCAAGAATTCATCGAATCAAACTTAGTGCACACTCTAATGTTTGACACCAGCAAACTCAAACATGTTCAGTGGGAATATTCAAAGCGGCTTAAATATGGCACACTAGTATTTTTGTCAAGTGATAAATTTAAAACATTTTCTGTTGCCACGGTTGAATCTAAGCCTAAAATTAATGAACTGGGAAAACAAAAGAAGGAACAGATAGTCACTTTTGATATTTGTATACAGCACATTATTGGAGAAAGACGAATAAACATGACCAAGCCAATGGTGATGTTGGAAACGTCTGCATATTTTGAAGCATATCGACATGTCCTTGCAAGTCTTCAAAACATCAAAGACGGTCAGCTTCCCTTTGAGGACCTACATTGTCCATTGTAAAACTGACGTTAAGCCACCATTGTATCTCAGAGACAAACCAAATGTGAATTACAATTTTGGTCTAGAAACACAGACATGTAAAAGAGCTGAAGAGAGAAAGATACATGGTGGTAGTTTAAAAACAATCCTCCCTGGTGAAATGATAAATAACAGTGATGGAAATGTGGTTTCTGAGCAAAGCAAGAATGTCACTCATGATGGTGATTTAAATCTGGTTTCTGGTGAAATACAAAATATTGGAGATGATGGTGGGGTAAATGTCCAAACCAATGACAGTGATGATCTAAATATGGCTTCTGGTTACAAACATAGAGATGACTGTGATGATGATATAAGCAGTAATGATCATTATAATACAGTTGAGGGTGTTACATCTGTTCTGCAACTCAACACTTGGCCACAACCAGAAGATCTAAACCTAGATGCCACTCAATTCAAGGCCTTTCAGCAAGCATTAACCAAGGAGTTTGTCATCATGAAAAGACCTCCGGGAACTGGCAAAACGTATGTTGGACTCAAGATTGTGAAAACATTGTTGAGTAATTTTGCAGTTTGGCAGTGTGATCCAAGACCAATGCTTATCATCTGTTACACAAACCATGCTCTGGATCAGTTCTTAGAAGGGATATTATCATTTCACAATGGACATCTTGTGCGGGTTGGCAGTCAATGTAAGAATGAAAGGGTGAAACAATATGACATGAAAACCATGAAAGAGAATTTAAGAATTCCTACAATGTATTCTGAAACGTTGCGAGATGATTATATCAAGTGCCAAAGGTCTCTACTCGAGACCCAAAAATGTTTAGAAATGTTGCATGATGGAATTGTTAAGACAACATATCTGAAGACTTTCATTAAGAAATCTCAATACGATCAACTAACCCAAACTGTTTTTGCGGACTGAACATTACTAGTTTGGCTTGATCTGCTTGTGGCCGTGCATGTATCTACAGAGAAAAAACAATATGTATTCAAAGGTGCAACGAAAATATTTGAGGATAAGCAAACTTGGTTGCATGATCAGTTTACAAGCAAGTGTGAAGAAACATTTCAGGAATTACCGAGCTTCCCTGGTATAACTATGGTTCATTTCAGAATGATTCGCAATGAAATTTCACCAAAACATCGTCATTACCTGAATAACGAAATACACTCTTCATCAATGACAGAAGAGGAAGCAATGTCTGTTAAAGATATTTGGTCCTTACAGAATTACAAACGCTGGCGCTTGTACAGATTTTGGGTCCATGCATTGGAGGAACATCTAGAAAATGAATTCACTGAAAAGCAGGAAGAGTGTATTGACATAGGTGAACAGTACAGAGTTGCAAAATTGGAGACACACAAGGCTGTAATGAAAAGATGCTCAGTCATTGGTATGACCACAACTGCTGCAGCACGCTACCAAAAGGTTTTATCAGAAATAAAACCAAGAATTATGATCATTGAAGAAGCAGCAGAGATTCTGGAAGGTCACGTGATAGCATCCCTGAGCTCAGAGTGTCAGCATCTGATACTTATTGGTGACCATCAGCAGCTGCGACCAAGCACCAATGTCTACACACTTGCTAAGCGGTACAACTTGGAGTTATCATTGTTTGAGAGAATGATGAAGAATGGTTTGCATTGCATTTGTCTTACAAAGCAACACAGAATGCGTCCTTCTATTTCAAGAATCGTGAAGCACATCTATCCTGATCTTAGAGATGATGCATCAGTTCAGGATTACCCTAACATCAAGGGTGTTTCTAGCAACGTATACTTCATTAACCATTCTGAGCCAGAGGAGAAAAGTGAGGAATTGATTAGTCACTTGAACATCTTTGAGGCAAAATACGTTATTGCTCTGTGCCTATACCTGATCAAACAAGGATATACACCTAACAGGATAACAGTTCTAACAACATATTCAGCACAAGTGGCTTACTTGAAACGCAATATGCCAAAGGAACATTTTAGAGATGTAAAGGTTACAGATGTTGACAACTACCAAGGTGAGGAAAATGATATTGTCTTATTGTCTTTGATGCGCAGCAACCTGGAAGGAAATGTTGGATTTCTGAAGATTGACAATAGAGTGTGTGTGGCACTTTCACGTGCCAAACAGGGGCTTTACGTCATTGGCAATTTTGAACTTTTAAGTAAGCAGAGTTACTTGTGGAAGAACATTATTGATGATTTGAAATCTGCGAGTCAGGTTGGGAATGCTGTTGGTCTCTATTGCCAGAACCATCCATCTGAAACAGGAATAAAGGCTTCAAAAGCAGAAGACTTCTTACTGGCACCTGAAGGTGGCTGCATGAAAGACTGCCTGTTTCAGTTGAAATGTGGGCACATGTGTGCAAGTCGATGTCACCCTGTAGACCTACATCACCTGCAGTACAAGTGTCAAAAGCATTGTGAGAAAATATTATGCGATCTCCAACACAAGTGTCCAGACTTGTGCTATGAAAAATGTAAAAAGTGTGCTGTTGTTTTAAAGAAAATCATACCATCCTATCAACACGAGCAAGACGTTCCATGTTCTGTTGATTTAAAATATTTTCCGTGTATGTATCCTGTTATGCACAAACACAAATGCGGTCATGAGACTGAAGTGCCTTGTTCCAAGAAAGAAACAGCACCGTGTGTTGCTCAGTGCAATGCTATCTTGATGTGTGGTCACACGTGTAAAGGTCTGTGTCATGAATGTCTTCAAGGTCGTTTACATGTTGCGTGCACTGAGCCATGTGACAAGATTCTGATATGTGGGCACACATGCCGAAGTGTATGTTCCAGTTGTCCCCCTTGTGAACTACCATGTGAAAACAGTTGTGTCCATAGGACCTGTGACAAGAGATGTGGTGAGCTGTGTACACCATGCAAAGAACCATGCCAGTGGAGATGTAACAACAGGAAGTGTAAGAAGAAATGTATTAATATTTGCAGCGAGGTGTGCAGTCGAACTGGCTGCAACAAAAAATGTCCTTGCAGGTTGAAATGTGGTCACAGGTGCATTGGTTTGTGTGGTGAGAAATGTCCTGTCTTGTGTAAAGAATGTAATAAAGATGAAATCAGTACATTTTGGTATGAGTTGAGAAGTGAGCTGCATGTACCATTCATAGTGCTTGAAGACTGTGGACATATTGTTGAGGTAATGACACTTGATAAGATCATGGAAGATAACCAGTCTTCTGAAAACATTCAGCTCAAACAGTGTCCTTGGTGCAAAACCCTCATCAGACACAGTCTACGATATGGAAATGGTATCAAAGAAACAAAACAAAAGATACATTCAGTGAAGACCAAGATTGAAGAAGAGAAAATGAAAATTGAAACAGACATTGCACTTAAAGAAACAGGATTTCACATATCAGAAAGAGCAGACGAAGATATGTACCATAATCGTGTTAACACGCTAGAAGGTCTCCTTGCTGTTCAAAGACAGTTGGACATTTTAGAAATCATCCGCAAGTTAGAAAGAGAAACATTTCCACTTTTCTTCTGTGACTATGACAAGCGTCATCAATTTGTAAAAGAATCTGAAGATATAAAAAAATGGATCTTGAAAAGAAGAGTAGTTTTTAGTGAGCAGGAAGAATGTGATGCACAAAATGAACTGAAAAGACTAAATCTGGTTATTGATGTACAAAAGTATGAGCAATCAATGAAGACGGTATATTTTACTTTTAGCAGACCAGTAACACATAAGCTTGGTACCAAGATTTCTGATGAACTTACAGAAAAACTTGAACTTGCAAAGCAGTATATTTCAGATAGAAAGCCATATACTCCAGATCGTCAGCAGAAAGTTGCAGCTGTCAGCAAGGCCGCTATTGTTGGTGCATCACATGAGATGAAGGAAGATAAGGTTTCAGTGACAGCCATGAAGTTCAGTGCAGACCACTGGCTGACATGCAAACGAGGTGATTTTTTAATGTTCTATTTATAAAGAATGTTCTTTTAAATGTTTTACCTGTTTAATTTTGGTCATGCTCCTACCTCCCTCCCTCCTCTCTGCAGTGACCATTATTTTGTTTTGTGATTTTTTGTTCAGAATGTATCATACGAGGGAAGTGAAGACTATTAGCACTTGGGTTTTTTTAATGTAAAACTTCATTTTGTTTGTTATGGGTGTATAACAAACCTGCCTTATACTTCCCCTCCCCAATTCTTGAAACACTCTAACAGTCTGAGTAAGTTTAATTTTGAGTATACATGTATTATCCTATATGTTCGAGTGCAGATAGGTTGACTACAATAAAAACAGAAATAGTATATATTGACTGATTCGAACCTACTTCACTGATTTGCATGGCAATGGCCAGTCCACTATGTTAATCACACTGCTCACTGGGACTTCCACTAGATCCCAACTAACTTGCATCGAAGGCAATATAATATTTATTTACAGTGATTAATAAAAATATAATAGGCCTTGTTGTGCACTTGGTCATTAGCAGAAAAACCAGCTATGTATGTGTGTATGTATGTGTGTATCTTTGTTTTCATTTAAATATAATGTACTGGTGGCGTTTTTTGCAGGTCATGTATTTTATGTTGATGTTGCTGCTGCTGATGTCCCTTGTCCTGAATGCTCTGCCAAATTAAGATCAGCTCCTAATACTGCTGTGAGGAATGTGGTAGAATCCGTGGAGAGAAATGATGTTGATGGTACACAGAAGAATGCCGTTGATGACATTGATGGTACACAGAAGAATGGGGTTGATGGTGCACAGAAGAATGACACTGAGGGTACACAGAAGAATGAAGTTGATGGTACACAGAAAAATGGTGTTGATGGTACACAGAAGAATGACGTTGATGTTGCACATAAGAATGACGTTGATGGTACACAGAATAATGAATTTGATGGTACACAGAAGAATGGGGTTGATGGTACACATACGAATGACGTTGATGTTGAACATACAAATGGTGTTGATGGTACACAGAAGAATGAGGTTGATGGCACACAGAAGAATGATGTTGACGGTACACAGAAGAATAGGGTTGATGGTGCACATACGAATGACGTTAATGGTGCACAAAAGAATGATGGTGATGGTGCACAAAAGAATGATGGTGATGGTACACTGAAGAATGAGGTTGATGCTAAAAGTAAGACTGACGTTGATGGTATACATACGAATGACGTTGATAGTACACAGAAGAAAGTGGTTGATGTTGCACAGAAGAATGTGGTTGATAGTACACAGAAGAATGATGGTACACAGAATAATGAGGTTGATGGTGCATATAAGAATGACGTTGATGGTACACATAATAATGAGGTTCATGGTACACATAAGAATGATGTTGATGATGCACAAAAGAATGAAGTTGATGGTACACAGAAGAAAGAAGTTGATGGTACACAGAAGAAAGAAGTTGATGGTACACAGAAGAACATTCCTTCTTGTTCGGTGTTGTGAACTTTGCTGTACTTCGGTATGATTTGTATCATGTTATGTGGGCGCATGTCCGTGGTTCTCGTGTTTCCTGTATCGTGTGGATCAGCTGGTCATTTGTTAATGTTGTCTGTAAAGTAAAGTTGTGTTAATGTTGTTCGTTGTTCGTATTCTTCTAACATAATAGAGATGGTGTCTCACAACGTTGATGAGGTTGATGGCACACATAAGATTGACGTTGATGGTACACAGAAGAATGACGTTGATGGTACACAGAAGAATGACGTTGATGGTACACATAAGAATGACGTTGATGGTACACAGAAGGTGACGCACACAACCAAATGAGGGTGACATTATGCCGAATGAGATTGATAACACCAAGACAGATAAAGAATACTAAACCCAGACCTGTGTATGGACATTTGGGATTTTAAAATGTGAAATATTTGTACTTTTTATTTAGCATCCCAGTCACATACTACATAAAATAAAGACTTCGATAAAAGTTCTACTAGTTATCATAGAAAAATCCATACATTATAATAAACGTATATACATATAGAATGTATTAAGTTAGAAATCCACGACTAACAAAATGTTCAACATATGTACAGCTAATGCTGGTGTGAGCCTGCTGTTATAAATAGGGATGGGACGATTATTCGATGTTACTGAAAACCACGGTTTTAGGCCCACGGTGGGTTTGTTTTACCATTTCCCAATTTGCCAACAGCTAATCATCTCTATGTTTGTTTGTTTTAATGGTACATGTATATACATTTCTGCACCTTGCTTGTAATCCTAATAACCCGAAAGGTATTTTGGCCAATCACAGCATTCTCTTCCCATAAACCTGATACTATTTTGCATGGATGATAGATGCCATTCGGATCCTGCACAAAATCCGCAAATGTCTTGTCGGGACTGTAGATATTATATCCTCTCAAAATAGGGACTGACCTCGGTGATTAATTCGCCTAGAGACTGTTTTGACCCAGTTTATAAAATTGGAAAAAAAGTAAAAACGTGTTAACTTCAAAAATTATAATATTAATTTAAAACGATTCAACATCGCTAATTTCCGTAAGTTTTTATCGGGACGAAATCGTCCCCAGTTCCAGAACTACAATGTACGCAAACTACTTTGCACATTTTTGTTTTTTGTTTTTAATAAATCTTTGTATATTTTGTTTTCACTTTCAGTAAGAGCAAACAAAATTAATAAATAATAACTAGTTAAATAATTCACTGTTATATATTATGTGCATATACTTGTGATTGCTAATCTTTTTTTAATCAGTGATACCTTTTTATGTAACTTGTGTTGAGTTAAACAATCAACAGAAGGCCTATATGTTATGTATTTGTAAGGCACACTATAAATAATATGGATGTATGTATGGATGTTATTATTCATATAGTATGAATATTGTCTGGCCAGACGATCTATAAACAATCAAACATCCATTAAAACTAAACACCTACATTTCAGCATACTCTATGTATATTGTCTTTGTTTGTTACTTGTGCCCGCCTGATGCGCGGTCAGTCTAGGATCGATCCCCGTCAGTTAACCACTGGGGTTTTTCTCGACATAACCATATGTCCGACGCCGATATAACCAGCATTATAATATGTTGAATGCGTCGTTAAACAACAACAAAAAAATTGTTTGTTACTTTGTCTGTCTGTGTTTACTGATAGTGCCCATTTGTTTTGATCATATTGATGACGATAATACAACAATGACTGCCCTATTTGCAATACAGCTTGTCCTGGGAACCACAACCTTTGATAAACCAGCAGTGGAGTACTAGGTGAGCTGAAATGAACTCTGTGAACTCAGAACTCAGATATTGACCAAGCCCAGTGTTACTTCACACGAGTTTGTGAAGTAGTTTGTGAAGTAGTTTGTGAACCTGAGTCTTGTATCACAACATTATTAATTGTTAATCATAATTATGTCTACTCATTTTAATAAATTTAATATATATTTCATAATTGACAAATTCATACTTTTCACTGTTAATTTAGGTTGTGAATATAATGTTGAAATGCTTTGTATATAGAGGATTCGTCACGAATATTTTTAATATGGAAAATATCAACCAAGTCTATGTCTATTGGTATTAAGTAGACGAGGTTGATATTTTACATATTAAAGCATACGAATAGCGAATTCTGTTTATCCTATAACACTTCTCAAATAACATTTTAATTTAATTTTTAGTAAATCACAGTACTAAAGTCGCCGCCATCGGTAATATGACGTCATCACGATTAGTACAAATTAGTCTGACGTCACGCATTTGAACTAAATCTTTGAAAACGTTATGTTCGGGGTTATAAGCAAATGACCCATCGACAGCAACACATTACCTAAGAACCTTGTACATTTGCATACCATTAATGATGAACCGGGTGTTTATAACAGCAGCTTCACACCAACATTAGCTCTTTTGTTTTCTTCTCTTTTGTTTTCTTTTTTTTTTTTTAAACGACGCACTCAACACATTATAATTACGGTTATATCGGCGTCGGACATATGGTTATGTCGAGAAAAAAAACCAGTGGTTAGCTGACGGGGATCAGGCGGGCACTGTACCACTGGGCTATGCTGCCCGCTCCCAACATTAGCTGTGCATATGTTTA
>JAECMU010010639.1:0-10512 GCA_016106625.1 Dracogyra subfuscus | reverse complement strand
ACCACTCCGTGGGGGGGAAATTGCACTTTGTTTGAGGATCGGTAATGTTAAAAGAAAATTACTGTATGTTTACATATATTATTGTTAATTTTATCTGAAATCCGAATAAAACACCCAAAAGACAACCCTGCTGCTAAACCTACCAAACATTAGTTAGCAGTCTTTTATATAAAATAACTGACAAGACAGCATATATAGGGGAGGCAGTGTACAAAAAAACAGTGGTACGGCTCGAGGCTGCCAGACTCTCCTTTCAAATTCTCCTGTGAAGGAGATTTTTACAGATACAATATTTTTTTAAAAGAAGAAAACAGCCTCTTTGAAAAATAGTACTGCCTGGCCATCTGCACCGCTCCTGATATACCATATCATAGTGTTTGATATACCAGTTGAAACATCTGGAAGAATACCTACAGGTCCACAAAGGGCAATCTATGCATTGAGACACTGCACCTCAAGCAAGAGAATAACACCAAGCTACCCCAACTGTATACATGTATTCCATGCAGAGGGTACAATCTAAAAAAACAAATTGATTTATTAATCAATGGCTACTGGATATGACATGCTGGGTAATTTTGTATGTAAATCATAGACATGAAATCCCCCACATTTTTCCATTAGTAGCGAGGGATCTTTTATATGCACCATCCCACAGACAGGATAGCACATACCATGATCTTTAGTATTTTAGTAATGTGAGGGTGCAATCTTTAGTATTTTAGTAATGTGAGGGTGCAATCTAAGTCAGAAGGTAGAGTGCTCGCATGAATTTGTTTTGTTCTACGATTGAATTCTCTAGGTGAACTCAATGATTTTTTTTCTGTTCTAACCAATGCCCCATGAGTGGTATATCAAAGGTTGTGGTATGTGTTGTCCTGTCTCTAAAATGCATTAGAAGATTGCTTCCTGCTAATGAAAAACTGCATCAGGTTTTCTGTGAAGACTATGTGTAAGAACTATCAAATGTCTGACATCCAACAGCCAATGATTAATCAATCAATGTTCTCTACTGGTGTCGTTAAAACAAAACCCTTAAGTTTTTAACTTTCACCTCTCATGGAATCGACAGACACAATGAGTTTAGAAAGAGCATCAATCAAGGCAAACTCTTCAAACTGACTCCCTTCCTTCAGACTCCACCGCTTGGCTTCCCCTCTACGACGACTTCGTGACGACTGTCTGTCAATTAAGAAACAGCTTGTTTTAAAAATATATTTTACTGAACAAAAAGATTGGGAATTTCTCATCAAATCGAGGAGACACAGGACCACTACACTAATTAGCAATATATATTTTAATGGGTGTCCACTGCTGTAGTTATTATTCTGTTTTCATCTCTATTATATTAACTGTTGTATTTAGTTATTGAATGATTACTGCAACTAAAAAGATTTCCCACTGATTTCTGGAGTACAAACCAATTAGCTTTTAATTATACAAGGAGATAGAATATTAGCGCCCTTAAAATTTAGTGAAATCCATATCAGTGACATATTAATAACATAAAACGTTAGCGAGGTCAGCATAACTGGTGACAAGAACACTCGATAATTTGTTATGTTATGCAATGCACACTACATGTATTTCTGGTTTGAAATATAGCCTCAAAATTCCAAGTGATGCTCCTAATCTCCAACTTAATTTTAATAAATATATTACAGTGATATATATGTATGTCCAAAATAATTAGTATTGTAGTTTGTCCAGTTGATCTCTGATGAAACAACCACACAACCACACATAATCAGTCCAACGAAAACGTTCTGGTACATTTTTCACTTTGTCAAATAAAGAAAACAATTCATTTTAATGGATTTATTTTCTATGACAGAACTAATTTATTTTTAACCACAGTTATGTGTCTTTATTGCTAAAAGTTACAAACATTGAAACTATAACACTGTATTCATAATACTGACATTTCGTTTTGCTTTGCTGCGACACTGCACCAGATGTGACAGTAGTTTTTATTATTTCAATTATTGTGCCACGAATGGTAGTGCACAGGATATGTAACGACTTTTTATTTTCCTTGGTTCTGAAATTCAACTGAATTGTTCAGTTGATTCATTCAAATCGTTATTAAATATGAATACGTTTTAAGACTTGTTTGCTTTTTGTTTTAATCTGACTTTAGTTTATATTTAGCGTCATGAAATGTTAACATTTGGCACAGCTTCACTACATTCGCGAATATTTTATGCTTGCCAACATTTTCTTATTTACAGTATATTAGACGAAATGTGTAAGCATTTACATCAATACAGCTATACAAACCTCTACGTTAACTGTCCTGTTTAGAAGATAGATGGCACCTACTTCTATTTTCATATTGATAGTATAAATATTTAGTCGCCAAATGAAAACATTATCGCATATGCAAACAAACTGGTTGCAACACAGAGGGCTGCTAAGCATTTTTTGGGTCATAACTTAGGCCCTAAACACATTTAGACTGTAGAAATAATTTAAAGTTTAATATTTGCCATAAGAATCGATTCTGGCCATAACACACCAGTACAATCCAGAATATCCATTTTTTAATATTATATCTGATCATAAGACCACCACGAGGACACTCGCCCAGACACTCTGCTGACGACGGTGGATCTCCGACTGTCAACCGTTGACTGAGCAGACAGGACACTGCTGGTGTCGGAGAACAGATCTGAATTGTGGACGTTCATCACACTCTCGCCATCTGAAGCAAAACATTCAGATTTATTACTGAAATGTTGTTTTGTGCCCATAGCCCTAACAGACATTTAGCATCATCTCAGATAAACAAGGTTTCATTTCTTTTACCCTAGACCTGAAAATACCATTAGGTTTTGTTTGGTTAGAGTTGGCTAAGATGGATGATAAAAAATGCTGGACCTGCAAAAAGCTGTCCGGATTTCAGATCTAGCAGGTGCAATAAACATTCACCAGCTAAAATTATTGGAAAAAAAAGCTGAATTTGACATAATGACATGCAAAATGTAGTCAATTTGTTAGATCTAGAAAATGAAACAAATATTCATTAAAATTATTTTAAAATCGCAGGTCAGTTTTCAAAAGACAAATGTATGTACGATCATCTCATCTTCTATTAAACCAAGGCTAAGCTTGTGATTCTGTTACATTCCAATTTAATAATGCTCTATAAACACCTCCTCAGAGGTGCACATTTCCCACATAATGTCCCAAACCCTAAAAACACCCATGTTCTTTTATTTCCAGCAGAACATACATTTTCTCTCTAAAAATCCATCAGAGGTGGGACATAGCCCAGTAGTAGAGTGTTCGCTTGATGAGCAATCATTGTAGGAACAAGGAAGGAAGAAAATGTTTTACTTAATGATGCACTCAACACATTTTATTTACGGTTATATGGCATCAGAATTCACACTCTGAAATGCATTTGATGATCTTACCTAGCAGGTCGAGAGTTGCTTTCCTCTTGTGTTCTCTGGCAGTTCTAAGTCTGTGTCTGTGTTTGTCAAAGTCATTCCTCATGCTCTGTAGTCCCTCCATTGTGAGACTGTGACTTTCCAGTAATCCACCTTTCAGATTTGTCTCAATGAAGTCAGTACGCTTGTGCTTGTACATCTGATAATGTGTTTTTATTTTAAAAGTTAAATCAAATTGTACGTAATAAATTAAAACAAGAAAAGGACTACTTGTCTCACAACACCTCAGTACAGCTTAAACTAAATCCATCTAACATATCATTATTTTGACACTTGGCCGAGCTACAGTAAGAAGAAAAATATTATTGCTACAAAAGCTACAGAAAAAAAATGCCCCACACAAACACACATCCCCCCCCAAAAAAAAAAAAAATAACAAAAAAAAAAAATTCATCACATTACATGTAAGTATAAAATGATGTCAGACAACTGACCATTCGTAGTGCTTCATCCCAAAGACACCCTTCCACAAGACAAGCAATGGCTTCTTCAGTATCCTGGAAAAGTACATCAATAAATACATACAGACAAAACGACAGACATTTGTCAGTATCGCCTCAATATCCTCAAAAAATACACCAGTCAGTCACAAAGAGACAGATAAACAAACATATACAGGAAGAAAACAAAACCAGTCTAATGGAGAACAAGAATGTACATCTTGCATTCCGTCTTGTATTTCAGAACAACAGATAGAAACTACACAATCATAAAAAAAAAATGTTTTTAAATAAATAAAATAGTAATGTAGGACATTTGGAGCCAAGGAATGTGAAAAATGGATATTCGTTCTCAAATATCACTCCCATTAGTTGAATAGTGTTTTTTTTTTTTGAAGTATGTAACCTGATTTATGTCCACTCCTGGTGAAGATCCCAGGGAATGGTGATCGAGATGTGGAATTGATCTAGACTTGGGAGTGCCCAGAAAATCCAGTGTTAAAAAACAACATTAACCTTATTTTAAACAATATTTATTCCAATAAATGAAGTGGATTGGCAACCAGGCAATAAGCCTACATAAATGCCTCCTCTTCTTTCTTTGAGAGGTGGGGTGGGGTGGGGTGGGTGGGGTGGCTGAGGTATTCTCTTGATTAGCTCACTATTTTCTGGGAAGACTGCCAGTAACAAGTAAGGAAATGTTTTATTTAACAATGCACTCAACACATTTTATTTACAGCTATATAGCATCAGACATATGGTTAAGAACCACACAGATACTGAGAGAGGAGACCCACTGTCGCTACTTCATGGGCTACTCCTTTTGATTAGCAGCAAGGGATCTTTTATATACACAATCCCATAGACAGGAGAGTACATACCACAGCCTTTGTTACACCAGTTGTGGAGCACTGGCTGGAACAAGCGACTGATTCTAGACCGAGCATGCATCAAGCTAGGTAACACCCACCCACCCACCCCAGCAGTAAGATGTAATGCATGTTAATATACTGTGGAATACTGTAGGTGCCTCATTGTTATAAGCTGTACCCCCTCCCTAGAAAATTCTGTATCTGCCATTGATCCAGACACCGATTATTGTTTACCTTAGCATATTGTTCAAATATAACAGCAGCATCACTGTAGTTCTTCATGTCCTTTATCTCTGCTAAAAAAATAAAAATAAAAAATAATAATAATTATAATAGGTGGAGTAGCAATGGTAACTAAGACCTAATCCATGACATTTTTTTTTTTTTAAATCAACATTAAATAGAAAAAGAAATGTTTTATTTAACAATGCACTCAACACATTTTATTTACATTTATATGGCGTCAGACATATGGTTGAGGGCCATACAAATTTTGAGAAAGGAGACCTGCTGTTATCACTTCATAGGCTACTCTTTTCTATTAGCAGCAAGGGATCTGTTATATGTACCATCCCACAGAGTAGTACATACCACGGCCTTTGACATACCAGTCGTGGTGCACTGGTTGGAACAAGAAACAGTGCAATGGGGCCACCAACCTAATACATGAATTCCAGTAATTTGAGCATAATAAATACATGTATACTCAGTCTAGCAGTATATTAAATGTTGCATTACCGAACATAGGGGTGTTGTTTTTGTTTTGTTTCTGTCTGTGTTACAATAACTGACCAAGTTTGGTGGTAAAACAAAGAGACTATAATTCAGCTGAAGTTAGTCATGTTTTTGGTGATTTCATAATAAATACATTCACAAAATTCAACTTTCATTCCTATTTATTAGTCTGAAAAATGACGGTCTAAACCCTGCCTATTTCGTATCTAAAAGAGATGAAAACATTATTCATTCACCGATTTACATTTCAGCATCAACAATAAAACCATCCATCTGGCCTCACTAACATATTAATAATAAAACACTAATAACAAGCAAACACAAGCATTCGGAGAGTGCTGCTAAAGCAATACATGGCCCCTTCCAGTCCCAACAAATTTATTTATCTCCTAAGTTCAAGGGCCATAACTCTGTTCAAAATGGGTAAATTGCCATGAACGTTGGGCATGATCTATATCAGTAAATAATAAAGCTATATATAATTTCAGCTCAATATCTTCAAAACTATAATATAGCTAGCCACTCTACCAGTAATAGTTTAAAACCACCCACTTGTACGCCACTAAGAAAGAACTGCTACCAATTTTGAACTCGACCTCGATGCTTTCTAACTTACTGTCAACGGTGGGTTGGTAGAGAACTCCTAACCTAATTAGTGCTTAATCTAGTGCATGCACTACCGGCATCATTAACCTTTCACTAGTACGCCCCTAAGAAGGAACTGCTACCAATTCGGACTCAACTCGATGCTTTCCGACCTAGGGGCCAAAGGTGAATAGGTAGCGTTTAATATGCCAATTAACAGTGCTAATAGTTTTATTAACAAGGATTGTTCAAAACGACCCACTTGTACGCCCCTTCAAAAGAGCTGCTATCAATATTGAACTCGACCTCGATGCACTCCAATGAAAATGGCTAACGGTGGGTCGGTAGCGAATAATCCCACAACCAGTGCTATGAATTTAATGTATGAATTTATGTACCTGGTAATTATTAGACTTGAGCCGTGAATATCACCACACGGCCTAACCAGATAAGATTATAATAAAATATTCCCTGTTCCTCTTTCAGTTACCCAAATAGTGCCTCACGGACACAGATATCACATGTATACTCTGCACATTATACCTCTTTCTTTTGCCAATAAATGTACTCCTCTTTTTTTATTTTTTGCACTACTATGTATTCGCACCATGTATTACTAATGAAATCTCATATAGCTAACAAGGGAAGTCACTACGAACCACGAACAGAATTAACAGATGAAGAGAAACCAACAGAATTAAAAGGTACATCATTATAGTTTAAGGGAATTAGATGGGAGTAATTAGTGACTAGTATACAATTGTCGACATGTTTTTTAAAGAGTTATCTGTCTATAATAATGTTTAAATGCACATAACCTACTCATAACCTATTGTACGTGTATACGCCCTGCCCATAGCGATTTCATTAGTAAATTATGTATATACGTTGAAGCACACTGCTTTTTTTAACCAAAATGCCACACTGTAAGGGACAACCCCCTTCAAATTAGATAGCTAGGATAAAATAACTCCTCCCTCTAACCTTGTATTTCATTATAGTCCAAGGTTGGGGGTGGGGGATGTTGGATGCATTACACTAGATTAGGATGCTAGGGCAATAGGAACAACCTAAACACAAAAATAGGAGTTACATACAAAACAACATGCACTACAACAGTACACAGGGTGCATTGCTTAATTATAACAATGCACCCGCACCCAGTTAACCCAGCACGTACTCCAGTAAGGAGCTGAATAAAAGAATATCAGCTCAGAGTACAAAACTGCACTGCACCCAGGGAAGGGCTGAACAAAAGAATATCAGCCTACCCTACCCAAACCCCCAAATGCTGCTGGTAATGTACTTGGTGACACAGAGATGGAGGAATAACAATGGCTGCAAGACCAACACTGGACCCCCTGGAACAGCCGCCTACCTACCGGTATTACCACATTTGCACAAGTCTCCTCTGGGTTGTCATGCCATAACTAGAAGTGGTCAAGCCCTTTCTAAGGGCACGATGGGCAACCTAGAGAGACACCACAGCAACACCTAGTTCTAATTAACGAGCTACTCTCGATATACTAAAGTCAAAAACTATATTAGCTCTACTGCCTTTTTCAGTTCAGATCGACCGTTCAAAATTTGCGGCAAAATTCCTTCAAACCAAAATGCGCACCTTTTCTCTTTGTTATATTACTTGCTCCATTCAAAATTCCATAGCACCACCACCACCCACCCCCGCCTGCTACCGATCTCGATCAGACTGCTGGTGATCCCTTGCACCTGCCAGTGCGGGCGGTCCCTCCTTCCCCTCCCCCCGACTTTCTGTCTTGGACAGAAGAGCTTGCTTCGCAAGCTCTTGCGCCCACGACATGCGTGAGCTACAACAGCTTGCTCTGAATGTGCACGTTAAACCCTATGACATGACATATCTTCAGGCATTGTAAAAATGTCTGGAAAACTATATGTCAGACATACATGTACAGACAGGGACAGACATACAGACAGAGACAAAACTTATTGTCCTCTCCGGTTGGACCAGTAAGTGACTAAAAAAACCAATAAAATCAATCTATCCTCAAAGGAATGAAAGTAACTAGCAATGGTAACAGTTTCAACAGTAATAATAAAACAATTCCACCTCTCCTTACCAGCCAGTTTTTTCGCTATCTCCATGTAGCTGAGCAGTGAGGTCACACAGAAGACCTGTCGCCAGTTGTGACACGACACAACGCGTCCAGCGCTATCTGCCAGTCTCCCGCTTTTAGCAACATGACGCCTGCTTCATCTTGTCTGTTCTTCTCACACAGGTACTGGCCATAGATCTTACACACTTGCTGAACATTAAACAAAACTAATTACAACAGCTTAAACAGCAATGACAATCTCACAAAAATAATAATGATGAAAATCTTAACATGTGTATAATAAATTGTTATACAGAAGAAAAAGAAGAAGAATTTAATATTTTTTTTAAAATGAAGGCACATGGTGCAATAAACACATTGATGGATGGATGGATGGATGGATGAGTGGGTGGGTTGATGTATAGGTGAGTTGATGGATGAATGAATGAATGAATGAATGGATGGATGCATGGATGAGTAATTGAGTGGGTGAGTTGATACATGAATGGATGAGTTAACAGATGGATGGACGGATGGATGTATGGATGGATGGGTGAGTAAGTGATTGGGTGGGGGAATTGATAGATGAATGGATGAGTTAACACACTGATGGATGGATGGATGGATGGATGGATGGGTGGGTTAACAGATGGATGGACATATGGATGTATGGGTGAATAAGTGATTGGGTGAGGGAGTTGATAGATGAATGGCTGAGTTAACAGATGGATGGACGGACGGACATGTGAAGTTAAAAAATGTATTTGTTTAACGACACCGCTAAAGCACAGTGATTGTTTTTTAATCCTCGGCTATTGGATGTTAAACATTAGGTAATTTTGACATACAATCATTAGTAGCAAAGTATTTTTTGTATACACCAGCCATGCTACACTGGCTGAAACGAGAAATAGCCCAACGGGTCCACCGACGGGGATCGATCCCAGACAGACCATGCACCAGGTGAAAGCTTTACCATGGGGCTATATCCCACCCAATGTGATTGACAGACAGATGACCCTGCTGGTCATTCTATAAACACAAAGAGATAAATGAAAATCACCACTGACAAATGACATTTCTCCACAGAAACCTATTTCACAACATCTGTGTGAATTCTTTATATAATAAACCAAACACACCTTGTAATCGTTGGATGAAGTGGGAAATAACGGTATGGCCTCCAGGTAAACTTTATGCTCTTGTATTAATGACAGGCACTGGTCAAAGTGATCTGGACCTGGGAAAACACAAATTTATAAACATTAATCACACTGAAATGACAAACATGTCAAACTGAATCCATACATTTTGGTTTTCAGTTTCCTACACCCGTTACAGAGAATATCAATATTAAACAAAATGATTGGATGTTTCATGATGATCACCTGAAAACCAAAGCCACACTGTCCAATACAATTAAAACCACTGAAACAGATAGACTGGTGACCGTTAATCTTGCAAAGTGCAAATGACAAAAAACTATTTTAATTAGAAAAGACACTCAGTCTGGAATTCCTTGTGGACATGGCCCAGTTATACAAACAAATCTTGGCACTAAGACCACCTTATGTGTATGAGGTATAGAGGATATTTCATGGTTTTTGTTAAATATGATTTATATTTCATCAAGAGAAGTCTGCAATCATATCTCATGAGTCGTGCTTGTGTGATGAGTGCAATATCAACCCTCGAAATTCGCGATGGCAATCGGCAATGCCGTCACAAAAGCTATTGCAAAATTGATTTGCGACAGCATTTCATTGCCGTCGCAAATCTGAGAGTGGCGAAATAAAAAGTCTGTAAGCATTTTTCTCTCAACTCTGTCTAATTACAAATCCCAGAAAAAAAGCATTTATAATACGAGTGTGGCCCAATGTTTTTAATTTAATATAGATCGGTTTATTCCAGTATAGAACCTTACGAAAGTAAAGTTGAGATGTCATGTTTTAGTGTTATATTTGGAAGCTTTCAAATATGGTTTGTCTTTGCATACTGACATACAATTTGCTGCTCAGTCTCTGATGACATGTGACTAGTAACCCTGCTGCTGGGGCCAGGGCTATTTTTAGACTATAGGCACAGAGATAAACTCTGCACAGTAAATGGTACAGGCTGGGGTAACCAAGCTGGTCAGTACTGTTGCTGCAGCTAAGAGCTATTTATAGCATTGTCTTGGAGACTGCAGGTCTTGCTCCCTGTAATGATATGCAGGGTCTCCTTACAGGCATGATCTAGCTGGCAGGTTCAGCTGAGATATGGTGTGAAGCAGACCTGAATAGTAATCTGTGTGACCACCACCATCCCCATCCACTTACCAAGAGAGATAGTTGTAGTATCTGAAGATACTCTC
>JAECMU010010637.1:0-18493 GCA_016106625.1 Dracogyra subfuscus | reverse complement strand
TTACTTCCCTTGACATATAAGTTACTAACATTTGACTAAGATTGTACAAGTTGACAATCACACACAAAATAAATAGTAACATAGTTGTGAAATTACACTTTATTTTTGTGATGCTCCCCCATTAAAAAAGTGGAATTTTCTACTGACTGACTTATGTGTACAACTTACCTCATAATTTTCAACTTCTGAGGCTTCATCCACGGCATCACGACCATAGGGAGGCACTGGCGGGTTTCCTAGCATTGCTCTGAAAGGTCCAAAATAACGAGTTAAAAACACTGATTTAGATAAGATTGGGTTGCCTTTTAGGGGCTAATTTATCAATATACACATGTGTATGTAGAAGTTAAACATTTTACATTAAATTTGTGAATATTACAATCCATAATTTAATTTTTCAAAATTACAAACAATTCTTATAATTACAAACACAGCTTATTTAGTTTAAAATAGATGTCAATTTTTAGCATCCTTTCCATTGCTAGTTTTATGTAATAATGCCATTAAAGAATAAAAACAGATAGTTTTATTGGGTACCACTAAAAATATATACTTTTTTTGGGGGGAAATGCCACTTTTTAACCCTTTAACACATACCTAATGCACTAAATCTATGCAACAAAAAACCCTTGCTAGACTGTATCTGGCCAATGCTCATACGTTTTTTATTCACTAAAAAAGATTCATAACTGATATTTTTTTAGTATTGTTGTTTTCTCTAAATTAGAGTCTAATACAGAGTGAAAAAATGGAACTATACATTAGTATTATTTAAATAATGTTTATCTGACCACCATTAGAATCACAATCAGAATATCAATACCGAGTTACTTACAAAAAGTGAAGGAGAAATCCTGGGTAGGGAGGCGGTGAAGGCAGGGGCAGAGAATTGCGCAAGCGACTTCTTCCTGCCGACCGCCTTGCGTAGTATCTTTGATAGGGACCTTGCTGTAAACAAAATAACATTAATTAATCCATTGGCATTTTTAAACATCAAACTATTGTTAGTATAATATTTGGATATTTTAACTAAAACACAAATTACTTGTAGAAACATTAATATTATTCCAATATTGTATAGATAATTGCGTCTGCATTCTTTAAATAAAATAAATTACTTTTTAATCAACAATAAATCACAATTAAATATATGGTCTACACTTGGTACAACTTGAAAATTATGATTATGATATAACAACATATTAATATAAATAAAACTCATCGGTTGGTAACAAGACTCTTTTTAAATCAAGCACTTTTAAAATCGAAAAATTTCGGCTTTTAACAGAATGCATATTTATACCACATTGGAGTTTTTCGCATTATTATATGCAACTGAAGTTTTCAGTTATTCCAAAGTTTGGTACAATGATATGTAACTGCAGTTTACAATTAAAATTCCGAATTTCAAATTCTTTTGCCATGATGAGTATAAACTTACCATGTATAAATCATGTGGAGATGGGTGAATGGTCGGTTCCTGTAAAAGAACTGGGGGCGAGGGATTGACTGGAGCCCGGTGCTGAATACCGGGGTGCAGTGCAAACGGGGACTGGTGCTCGGCGGCCATCAAATGAACTTCGTCTTCCTGCAACGTAAAGAAAATCTCACATAAGTCAGGATGTCAAACAGCATTGACTACGTAAAGTCGCTCTAAGTCTGTTAGTAAGATAGTGACTATTACATGGGAAATACATGGTCTGATGAGATATACTAAAAAAAACCACCCAAAAACTGGGCCCATATTTTTGAAGCTATCTTATGGCTATGATATAGCAAAACTGTCAGCTGCTATGACATATATTGTAGTAATATCGTAGACTATGGTGGTTTTACAGTATCACAATACTTCGAAAATATGTGGCCAGGTTGCCACCACATATACTACACTTTTTATTTAGCAACAAAGGTTTATTCAGAGCATCGATAAATACCGATTAACATGGACTCGGTTGATATTTTTCATATTAATAAACATTCATGATGAATCCTCTATAAATAATAAGGTAAATTAATTTTTAAAAACCCCAACTAGAATTAAAAAAAATAAAAAAAATAATAATTATATAATATAATAAAACAAATAAAATGTACTGTACTGTACTGTACTGTACTGTACTGTACTGTACTGTACTGTACTGTACTCTACTGTAATGTAATGTAATGTAATACAATACAATATAATAAATATATAATATAATATAATATATAATAAAGAAAAGAAAAAAAGAAAAAAAAAGATAAAGAAATAAAATACAACAGAACTCACATGTATCGGAGGCCGATGTACTCTGGAGAAGTGTGTGGGGGCGGCTAGATTATGATGGTGGTGGTGGGAGAGCTGGTGGTGTTGTGGTGGGTGGTGGGGGTGATGAAGGAGTGGGGGCATCGTGTGCGCAATTGGCATCTGCTGGAGACTGCACGCTGGAATGTGCTGCATACTGCAACCGGGCAGCTGCATCGTGCAGGCGGGAATGGACCACGTCGACTGGGTACTGCACACCGGCATATGAGCAACATCGCACGCCGGCATCTGGTGCGGGCCAGTACAAACCGGAATTCCATATGGGGTCATGGTCACGGGTGCAGAAACATGGACCTGGAAATAATATTACTTATTATTATTTTTATTCATAATCATAAACATTATATTCAACAGATAATAATCTGTTATAATATTTGATAGAAAAACATGTTATTTCCAGTACTATTTATTATCATATACACCTTGCATCTAAGCAACATAATCGGTCAGTTAATAATTAGCTACAATTTCCGACCTCGTCATTACAGGGGCATTATTACTTGTTCCTTATTACTCCCCTGAGATTAATTCAAGGGCAGTGATTTTTATCTCCCCTTAGCACATGAAGTTAGATGGCAAACAACGCTAATATTTAAAATGTTCTCCCATTAATACATGCTAGAGAAGCAAATAATCACCTGTCAATATTTTTTCAATGCGATGTCTGCAATTTACTGAAAAGTTGCATTAAATAAAATTATCAATTTTTTTTATACCCCCCCCCAAAAAAAAACACACAAAGAAACAAAACAAAAAACAATGAAGATTCGAACCTGATCAACCTCCAACATAACTGGCTGATGATGGGCTTGCTGTCCGGGGTGGAGGGCTGCTGGGTGGACTTGTCGTCCAATCAAATTAGGTGGCTGAAAAGCTCGTCTTTCTGGGGACTCAGCTTCCCGCAGAGTGTTCCTTTCTCTTGTCTGTCTTCTAGTACCAGGACTGTAAAACAGAGAGCAAGATGGTCAGACAGACAGAAACATATGAATTAGTGAACATTTAAACATGTTGCTGGTTGAAATCATATCACGTGTAAGAGGTTAACAGATATTCCACCAAATATCTACCATATATATGTACAGTAAAACCTCATTAAACATGATGCCGGATGAAATGATCTCACGGGTAAGAGGTTAACAAATATTCCACCAAATATCTAGCACATATATGTACAGTCAAACCTTATTAAACATGATGTTGGATGAAATCATCTCACGGGTAAGAGGTTAACAAATATTCCACCAAATATCTAGCACATATATGTACAGTCAAACCTCATTAAACATGATGCTGGATGAAATCATATCACAGGTAAGAGGTTAACAGATATTCCACCAAATATCTACCACATATATGTACAGTCAAACCTCATTAAACATGATGCTGGATGAAATCATATCACGTGTAAGAGGTTAACAGATATTCCACCAAATATCTACCACATATATGTACAGTCAAACCTCATTAAACATGACGCTGGATGAAATCATATCACAGGTAAGAGGTTAACAGATATTCCACCAAATATCTACCACATATATGTACAGTCAAACCTCATTAAACATGATGCTGGATGAAATCATATCACAGGTAAGAGGTTAACAGATATTCCACCAAATATCTAGCACATATATGTACGGTCAGATGCAAGTTTGTTCCCAGTTTGCTCTGTCAGTGTCAGAAGGTGTGAATTCTGGCTTAACAAACAAAATTACATTGATGACAGTCTGATCTGACGGCGTAAAATTCATAGTAATGATGGTAGTTGTAACCAGGTCTGACTGTACATATATGTATATATCTATTAAGACACAGAAATAAACACACCACACACACACAAAGACAGACAGACAGAAACAGACAGACATACAGACAGAGAATAACAACAGACAGACAAACAGATGGACTGACATAACAGATATCTTCAATCAGAATTTTACTTTGATCAAATTATCACTCGAGTAGATTTTATGAGTTTGATTTAAATATAACAAAATACAGCTGTAAAATGGAACAGTTTAGATGGATTATATAGTCAAACAGTTGGGTTTAAGGCTGGCTGTTACATTTAAAAAAAAAAAAAATGTTTTTTTTAATGCCTGTAATTTTAAACTGTCACACTCACAGAATGTATAAGGAGGCCTTTTAGGGGATTTGAACACTAGCCAGCTGAATGACAGTTCCACATGTTTAAATCTACTGAACCATGTGACAGGTTTTCTGCATACAGACGTGGCAGGATGAACTGACCCAGCATTATACACTAAAGCACATATTCTCGAAACATTTTGTCTATGAAATACTGTCAATATTGTTTTTTCCCCCTTCATAATCTTAATACAAATACTACCTTTTCGTATATCTTCAAGACTGTTTAAACATTGTTTTTCGTCCTACCTCCAGAACACAGTCATTCCTATGTGCTGCTTGTCTTGACATGATACAATGAAACCACTCTTAAACCGGACACCTTTGGATCCAAGTAAAACATCCAGTTAAAAGAGGTATCTGGTTTAGATAGGTTCTCTTCTGCACAGATATTTAAAATGGGACTAAACTGTCCATCCGGTTTTGAGGGAATTCCGGTTTACAGAGGGTCCGGTTTTAAGACGTTTCACTGTATGTATATATACAGTCACATAAGATATGGATGCCCAGAAGAAATGGACAAAAGCCAAGAAAATCCTTCTCCACAAGGTGAAAAATATCAATGAATGAACAAGAGAAGACTTTGAATATCCAGGAGATCTCGTTATACGTGAAGCAAAATCTTTTTTCCTTATTCTCTATTGATCTGTGCTAGCTTCCATGGTTGTGCAGCAGTGCTTAAACATTTTCTTTGACCAAACACCGTAAACGTGACACAGCCAGTGCTTGCTTGAATGGTGGCCACACACCAAACCTCTCTTATTGGGGGGTGGGTGGGGGAACACACATTAAAAAAAACCACAATTCCATAACAATGAATTTGATTCCTTCTTACTCTCCCTGGTATGAATCTTGTCAACAGTGGATCCAATGTGGGTTGTACAAGTGAAAAATTATTAACCTGAATCAAAGTTGGCAGAATGCCAATATTCTGCGTAGTTTCAGTTCACACAAACACAGTGAGAGAGAGAGAGAGGAGAGAGAGAGTGAGCGAGCGAGTGAGTGAGTGAGAGAGTAGTGGCAGCAGTATCTGGATGGATCATGCTGGCCAACCGGAGGGGATATCGACATCCATGTCTTCTCTGTCGCTCAAACAGTACAGTACAAGACAACAAAAGACAAAAACTACAGTGAAACCATGACAATCAGACACACATGGAAGGAAAGAAATGTTTTATTTAACGATGCACTCAACACATTTTATTTACAATTATACAGTGTTTTCTTGCACTAGCTAGTGCACCACAACTTGTATATCAAAGGTCGTCAATATGTGCTATCCTGTCTGTGGGATGATACATATAAAAGATCCCTTGCTACTAATGGAAAAATGTAGCGGGTTTCATCTCTATGACTGCATGAAAATGACCATATGTTTGACATCCAATAGCTGATGATTAATAAATCAGTGTGCTCTAGTGGTGTTGTTAAACAAAGCAAACAAAGAAACAAAATCCTTCAACATATTTTAAAGGATAGTCATATAGATGCTACTTTCATGTTATGTAACACAGCTGGTTAGCACGAAAACGGTTGCCAGGTTACCACAAAAATAGTTGCTAAGAGATTATTCCTGTTGACTCGTTACCACATAGAAACGTCTTTTGACGTGTGGTACGTTTCCCCATGCAAACATGTTTTGACATCTTGGGCGATTTCCATGCAGACGTCTTTTGACAAATACAAATTATCAGGCTGATGTGGCTGCTAAAAAATTTCTATGACGAATAACTACTTCTTGAATATATACATATAACATTAACATATCAACCTGTAAATAGCAATTTCTGCTTGTCATAGAATTAGTAGACTAGTTTTTTATTTTAATGTGGTGAAGCATTGTAATAATATATCTCATTTTGAATTTGAATGTCAGTATCCCAATAACGTCACTTTGCCTCTCCTTACAATAACTATAAACTGGGTATGTCACGTTTCCGTTTTAATAATGCTGGAAAAATACCAGTGAAAAATTGCTATTGAAAATTTTTTGTTTGAACATTACTAATGCACCAGAATGTATCTGAAGAAAATCTTGCGATTAAAAAATTGTACCTTTTAATAAGTTTTACAAAATATGGATTTCAAGTGAAATTATGGTAAGATATGCTATGTTTATTGTGTACGAAGCCAAAACAAATGTGCGAAAATTGAATGTTGTTGATTCCAGTTTACACAACTCTCAGAGATCACTACACAATTCTGAAATATTACAAACAGTAGTTGCTAATTAAGGTTTTTTTAACAGATAAACAATAATTGTTAATCCATAATTTTGAAACAAAATGTTCCTAGAGACATGTCACTAATTAATAATTTTATAATAAAATGCCAGAGATAACTTATAAGAGACGTCAGAAAGGTTATGGTGAAAATGTATATACATCAGTAGTCATACAGATACCTGTTGTAAAGAATAACAACTTCATTGATACCTAACTGTGAAATATTATCTCAAATCTAGTATCTGAATAAATACACAAATGCGTGGGCTATTTCTCGACTCAGCCAGTACATGACCACTGATACATCAAAGGCTGTGGTATGGTGCATATAAAAGATCTCTTGCTGTTAATCAAAAAGAGCAGTCCATGAAGTGGCGACAGCAGGTTTCCTTTCTCAATGTTTGAATGGTTCTTAACCATATGTCCGACGCCATATAATCATAAATAAAATGTGTTGAGTGTCATTAAATGACAACATTTCCTTTTCTAAATAAATACATACATTAAATTACTGTATATAATCCAACCACTGTTCAGTGTTTGCTACCATTATTAAACATTTCCAACTAATGACCAAAATTAACGTACTCAATACACCGACTTGTTTAGAATATTAAAGTGTCTGGTACCTGCAATGTGTTTCTGTTCCGTCGTAATACTAATAGTAGGTAAAATTAATTTTCTTCCTTAATACAGTGGAATCCATTTAATTAAATATCGGTTTCTAGAATAAAATGTCTATATTTTTGTGTGTATATCGGTTTCTAAAATAAAATGTCTATATGTTTTGTGTGTATCAGTTTATAGAATAAAGTGTCTATATTTTTGTGTACATCGGTTTATAGAATAAAATGTCTATATTTTTGTGTGTATCTATATATGTGAAAAAGACTGTCCTGAATTCAATTGTACGAACATGTCATATACATGTAACCTAAACATCACAATAGGTCTACTTTAACAAAATAATAAATTTTGGTATTAAAAATCCACTTTTTAAAAAGAAAAACCCACACCATTCTTGAAGCATGTATCCTAAAGAGGTCTTACAGGCTGGAGAAAAGAAAAAAAACATACCAGTATATTGGTGGGTCAGGACTCGGGATTCAGTAAATTAAGATTCTTCTCTTTTTTTCTTTTTTCTTTTTAAAAAGGAAGACCCAGAAAAATTAGTTTCCCTAGGTATTTTTTTTAAAAAGTAAGCTGGCTTTGGTTTCCTTATCCTGTGTACGACAAGGAGATATTTAAAGCTTAGAGCAGAAATCTTTTCTTTTTTTTCTTCTTCGGTATAATGTCCTGTCACAGTGATCCGATTGAATTTCAGAGTTTGAGCCACAAAGCTGAAGGCGGTGTGGGAACCTCAGCAGTGGCTATGTGAAGGATGCAAGACTGACGTGAAGGAAGCCAAATGAACATGGTATTCCCTTTCAAGTGAAAATCACACACAAAGGCCAGGCTGAAAGCAGTAAAAATTTGCAAGTTTCCAAGAGCTGAATGCCAGGGTCAATGGGAGTAAGATGAAAGAACTTGTTTTTGTTAGTGAAACAACTATATATATATATATATAAACAACAGTACACCATTTAATTTCAAAGATGTATCCTTGCAGATAAAGATCGAACAGGCAGTAAAGAACTTGTCTTCAAAAGACCACTTTCTAATATATTCAATACTAATTTCGGTCAATATTTGAAACAGATTTGAAGAGTGAAATAAATTATAAAGTCCCTTCAACAGCAATGTCAAAGTTTCCATTAAAAAACAAACCAAAATCACACATCCCCTCAAATCCCCAACAAACAAACAAAAACAAACCCCCCAACCACCCCAAGAACAACCAACTAAAGGTGAAAATTACTAACAAAAGGACAAGAAAATTTAACAAGATCTTGAAAGTAAGGAGTTACTGTGACATTTTTGGGTAGAGCTAAAACCTGGAGTAACAGAAACATATAGAGGATGATCATCTCTGTTAAAATCATAAGTCACGGAAAATACAACATGAAATCTTTCATCCTCCAACTAATTTCTGGAGAAGGTTGGTAATAAACTGGTGGCAAAAACATTCCACCTCATTACCCATTACACAACATTATTTAATGATGCGAAGAACACAATAGAAGAGATTAAAAAATGTCTTGTCAAAATACTGGCAGAGGTTGCACTGAAATTTTGTGGCTGGTACAGATCTACCAATCCCACATTTTGATTACTTGAGCCTGTCACCGGCACGGATGATGGATGGTCGGCCCCGAGAAGTGAACACACACTAGTGCCTTTCTCAAGCTTTCCCTATACCATAAAAACAGACAATCATAACCAACATGATTCACCAGGGGAACATTTAAAAATAAAAAATAAAAAATAAAAAGAGAGAGGGAAAAATACCATACGGAAAACATCACCTATAGTCCTTCCCAAAGGGAACGCCTTTTTTTCATACCATGGAATTTACTACTGATTACACAATTAACTGATTACACAAATATAATTCAATGATGTAACCAAACATCTGGCTACCTAGATTAAAAAACAACACCACCACCATGTTACTGGATTTTAGGTTGAAAAAGATATTTAAATATTGTAACTCCTTTACTAGAAGTCTGCCTTAATTAGAAGCTAAAGAAAACCGAGGCCTGCCTTACATAATGACCTGGTTCTGCTATCTACGTTTGTCAGTTTAATAGCCATGGTATACTCATTACCAGATGTGAAAAGCTTACAATGGCATTGAGAAAACCATTATCTAATGATGTTATTCTCCAATACTGCATGATCTCTGAACAAGTGAATATGAGATAGGTCATCAACTTTGTTAGTATTTGATTTTGTTGTTGTTTACCAGTATGTTACAAACTTCAACATGGAATACAATAGAAGGTTCTTGAATACAGCCTGGGTGTCAAACAAACAAAAACAAGCAGCTGTTGGCCACACTCGCTAATTCTGTTTCACTGACCATCCTTTGTACGCCGCTGTCATACCAATAATCTACATCGTATTTTCCCATGTATTATTCGCACTTTATTCCAGAAAATACAGGTTAAAACAGGGATGAGAACTATACATAACAGAAAAAACTATCTTTTAAAAAGAGATTACCCATAAAAAATCACTGATCGGTAGTTTATGGTACTGTACAGGTTATTGAGTGTTCATTACAACAAAACGCCAAAACCCTCTTAAAATCGCTTTTCACTTGTGATGACATTATAAATGCAAAATAAATGTACAAAAGTATCCATACCTCACCAAAAACGTTTTGTAAGCGTACTGACACATTTGTAGTTGAAGAATTCTTTCATTTGGATCAAATTAGGTCTCACAAAATACTATTTGTTTAGAGGTCTCATTCACACATTTTTGAGTTTATTGCATATAAACAGATATTGAAACTCATCTCCAATATCGTCTATGTTACAACCAAAGTATAAACTAGCTTTAACATCACTAAAAATATTGGGTTGAATTTACGAAGCCTGTCTTTCATAAAGGCAGTTGTTTAAGCACTGTAAATGTATGTTGTTACACACGTGCAACACATAAACAGACTTTGTAAGTTTGGCCCGTACATTTTAGTTAGGACTGCTCTAATTTTCAAACTGACACACAAAAATCGATCACACACCATTACAAAAAGTATGAATGAAGTTGGATTCCCCCCCCCCCCCTCACGATTGTACAAATAAGCCAAGTTTACCTGCGTCTGGCTCGTGGCGTATTGCAACGTTCCCCGGGAACTCGTCTTTGAGTGGAGCTGCGGCGACGGATGGGACGTGCGCTATCAACGATGGCGTCCCATGCCGGGGGACTTGGAGAATCGGTCAGGTCAATGACACCACCAGACGTTTTCCTTCGCTTTCGGCTCGGACTCTCACTCTGAAAGAAAATAAAAAATAAATATAGTCACATACAGGTTATGAACAATTAAAACAGTGATATCCAGCTTTGTGATGATTCAGAACAGCGACAACCAGCTTTTTTTATGATTCAAAACAGTGACATCCAGCTTTCCGAAGATTCGAAATAAATTATATTCAGTGCTCTGTACTCCACATGTACGATTATCCTACTTATTTCACACGATGCATATATACACAAGCCATGACGGTCTTTATAAATATTAAAATATTTAGTTATTGTAACAACCTGAAATACTGTGGATGACAACACTAGATCATTGGGGCAAACAGCGGGCCAGTTCTGCACGTTCGCCATCTTGATGAACATTAAAGTTACATCTGCGCTGCGACAATCCCTTTTTATATTAGACCTATTTGATGTAGTCACTGGCTCCGCCAATGACATGACTGCTATCTTTACACGTGCTAATCAGGATGTACGTCACATGCCAGACTAAGTCATATGGCATAGCAGTTCGTTTTACTAGCCTGGCTCACACCAGTTTACTGTTTTACGAAAGTGTAGCAAATTTTAATCGGTCAGCGAGCCCACATAATAACGGAGTAGTAGGGCTAGCTCTGGTATTTGCAAAATTCACCAATTGCAAATTTTATTTCAATATGGCGAATAAATTTTATGTAATAAATAAATGTTTTTGCAATTTAAAAAAATTATTTTTGATGATTTGGTTAAATATTTGGATCACCCAGAGCTAAATTTCATAACTGATATATATAGAATATTTATATTTTTCGTAGCATATACATACTCATTTTAATATAAAAAATTAAAGAATTTTCGGCCTCAAACAAAATGTAGTTTTGTGGTAGAGCATTTACCTGAAGTGCAATGGGTCATAAAATGTATCACCGTTGGCACACTCGATAGATTTCTCTTGTTCTAATCGGTTAGGGCTTTAGTTCTCACTAATTTGGGCGTAACAGGTTTTATTGTATGTTTGGGGTGCAACAAGGTCTTTCTAGCGCACTAATGTTACTAACAGTTACCAGCCTCAGTGGTGTCGTCGTTAGGCCATCAGACATAAAGGCTGGTAGGTACAGGGATCGCAGCTTGGTACTGGCTTCCATCGAAAGCAAGTTTTAATGACTCAATATGTATGTGTATGACCACTACACCCTCTTCTCTCTCACTAACCACTGACCAACTAACCACTAACACACTGTCTTGAACAGACAGCCCAATAGCTGAGGTGTGTGCGTGCCCAGGACAGCATGTCAGTGCTCTACAACTACTATATCAAAACCCACTGGTATGATTTCTTGTATACATGCATAAAATGATGATCCGCTGCTGCTATCTATTAAAAAAAAAAAAAAAAAAACCTTTAAAAGTAGCTCATTGAATGGCAAAATAAAAGTAAAGGCAACAGCTATTTACCTCCTGAATACCCTAGTAGCTAGACCAATTAACCAATGAACAGGGTGCTTTACAAGGGACATGTGTCACCTTTCTACAAATAGATTGAATGATAATCCATCCAATCATCCTACAAAAATGTTTGGGGGTTTTTGTTGTAAATAATTTCAATTTGGTTTCACATAAAAAGAAAAGTAAAAGTGTTTCAATTTTGGAAATAACAAAAATATACTATTTGTGTGTGAAATTTAGAAAACAATCAGCTTAGAAATAAATAATTTGTAGTAAATTCCATAATATGAAAAAAATGAGTTCCCCGTGTGATGGACTAGAGAAGGTATCCTCTCTCTCACTATCTAGACCACCAGTTGCAATAGTTGTATGATAGACAGCTACCAAGTATAAATCTAGTTTTTTTATGACCTCTAGCGATGAAACGCAAACTTACTGGCTATACTTCTAACCAAAGTCAGTGTTATTGCTAAAGTGGAATAATTACTGGAATGAACAATACTGTTACTAATACTTGTGTGTGTGTATACCTCAAATGCAGAATCTGCTAGAATGATAAGCAGTGTGTGCAAATCTGGGTTAGAAATGAAAACGTTGACTGCGTTTTGAATTCAAGGCAGCTTCTATAGGTAAATGATTCCTTTCTAGGCCAGTTCTCAGTTTATCACAGATAGGATATCAGTTATCATCTGGAGTGGATATCAAGCCATTGAAATGTGGGTATCCATGACATCTCATATCAGCACATGTATAAACATCTCACTGCTCAGTACACACTAAGTACTGATTTAGTGGGACCCATTGTGCTTTACTCTATCCCCCAATCACTACTTCACAACCGGGGTAATGTATTAAAAAAATCTGGTATGTGTTGTCTTGTCTACATGACAAGATGCACGTAAAACCAATTCACTAATGCAAAAGCAAGACAACAACAGAGGCATCCATTTCTCACACTACATCATTTCTCACAATGATAGTCGCTCAAGATGAATTATCATTTGTCTGACTATTAGTATTAATGTTTCTCAGACAATTACTATCGGTCCAATAGCCAATAGTTTCTGATTAAACAATGAGATGGGGCAGTGGCATGGTGAAACATTAAATAAACCTGCCCATCCTGTGTCACCATGGCTTTGTTACTTGATCATACAAACTTCTAATGTCACTGACCCTATGTGTACAGTTTAAGATGCACATGTCTTTTCGGTCTTGCATAACATGTTATTGGAGCCACTAGAAACATCAGGATGTTGGGGGCAGTGGCATGGTGAAACATTAAATAAACCTGCCCATCTTGTGTCACCATGGCTATGTTACTTGATCACACAAACTTCTAATGTTACTGACCCTACTGTACAGTTTAAGATGCACATGTCTTTTCGGTCTTGCATAACATGTTATTGTAGCCACTAGAAACATCAGGACGAAAACACACTGAATTTATGAAGTTGTATACATGTTAGTAATCATGTATCTTTAAAAGGACCAGTGCCTTTAAAAATACCAGAGTTTGAGATTGCAAAGCTGAGGCTATAAAGCCTTAAAGGGTGTGCCCCAAAACATATGCCTAAAATAAGTAAGCCCAAATGAAGTAAAAACATGCTAATCTCCAAACATTTCACCTCAAAATGCTATTGTTAACATGTAATTTTGTTTTAAAAATTTGAAATGCATTTCTGAATATGTACAACCCTTTATCAACTATTTTTAACTTTACTGCATTAAAAAGATCTTGGTATGCTCAGAACAGACAACAGTCTATCTAAAACCCTGAATACATTATAAAAAAGAAAAAAGAAATATGTGTGTGTGTGTGTGTATGCACGTGCATGCATGACCACCAAAGGTCTGCATAATACATACACATAAAACAGTATATCTACACATACATGTATACATGTTATGGTAAAATATTTCTCTAAGTAGAAGCAACTTTTTCATTATCTTAGGATTCAGGGCGACAGCTATCGGTCTGCATAATGCATGTAACTTGTGTATATGAAAGATCATAGTACGGTCATATTGGTCTATGCCTTTCACAAAACATGCAAAATGTAGTACAAAGTACACAACAATCTGTCAATCAATGTCAATCAATACTAGGGAAGGAGTTTGGTCGTCATGCTTTGCTTAATGACAGTGACCATTGTCTCGGCTTTGATTAGTGATGCATTGTGCAGTAACACCAGATGCCCACAGCTTCTTGCCAGCATGGTTTACTGCTGAATGCTGAGGCAAGAAATCCATATTCGGCATCCACTTCCAAGCTGGATGAAACAGCATGGAACAGTGTGAAGCAAGAGATATTGTTATACCTTTTAAAACCTTAACATACACACACCCTCCCCAAATCTGAAATAATGATTACACGCAGGGTTCGACAAATATTTGTTCTTGACACAAAGGCAACATTTGCTGTGCCCCCCAAAAGTTAAAATTTGATGGCTGTATATGTGTGTGTGTGTGTGTGTGTGTGTGTGTGTGTGTGTGTGTGTGTGTGTGTGTGTGTGTGTGTGTGTGTGTATACACACATATATATATTATATATAGTAAGGAAATCAACTTCACATTAAGGGTTGTTTTACACTGATGATTGTATATTTCCCAGATGATACCCAGAGATGTGGGCTTTTTAGAAACTAATGTCCTTTACTGTCACTTCAGTTTGAACTGTCAAGCTGACTTACACATATCTACTAATTCAAACATCTTTTTCTAAACTGAGAAGAAAACAAAATGTTCTTAAAATTGAAAAAGTTCAACAAAAATATTGCGTTGTATCTTTGTAGAATAATTTAAACCTTCTATTTTCAAACAGAATACCAGCAACTGTTTTTAATTTAAAATTCCATAATTTTTAAACCATTTGCCATTCCATTCCACTAATTTACATGCTCCTATACCACTAGAGCTTCAAGCATGTCTGTCCCGGGCCAGATCTCTGGACATTTCACACCACTACATACATGTACCCATAAAGACGCCCACAAGCTTCTTACTGTACCCCAACCCACTTTTCATGTCTTGACACCTTTGTACACATTTACTTTTTTTTTTAAAGTTTGTTTTGTTTAATGACACCACTAAAGCACATTGATTTTTTAGTCATCAGCTACTGGATGTCAAACTCTTGATAATTCAAACATAGTCCTAGGTACGAATTCCATTTGTCTGTAAGCTGCATGCATACCGGTATACCTATACAGGGTATGCTCTTGGGATTTTTTATTTTTGACTGGCAAATCGGGCCACTCACAGCAACACTTTGACTCGCCAATATAACTTTTCAATGGCCCGCGACCAGAATTTTGTTTAAAAAAAAAAAACTTACTTAAATTGCAATTGAAAAACATGTGATCATATCATACAAAGAATAATAACAACACAAAAGAAGGAAACAGAACTTGTTTTAGTTTTATTACAAAATGTTGTAATTAAATTGTAAATATTATGTTGTCATGGGAATGTTTTACCAAGGCTCGGTCTTGGAATGAATAAGGTGCTTTTATGGCCATAATAGAAAAATAAATAAATTAATAAGCTTATAGCAATCCATGTCAACATCATTCGCAGTGACGACTGGATGTTTGGCATAGTAGACTCTGTATATTCCTTAAGAAATGAAAACGTTCCAAAACAATGTAACTTAGGAAAACCTCAGGCTCATAAACAAAATCTTTCTGAGGATAGTGGAATGTGAAAAATTGTTGGATTGTAACTTAAAAAAAAGAAATAAAGACGAACATGGCTCAGGTGTTCTGACTGAATCTATGAATGCATTTACTTGGCCGAATTGTTTTCCGAATACATAATAAAAAATGGCCGAGGCATTCCGAATGGTTTTAGACTGTTTGATAGACTGGTGAAGTGGTCGCTATTATGTCCTATATAGGTTTGGTTGTGCAGATACTAATAGGAAATCAGATGAAATAAAAGAAGAAAAAACCCCACAAAAAACTGTTATTTGCATTTTGATACATAATACAATATGTGGAAATGTTCGATCGTTAGGCGGGCAACACGTGATAAGGTTTTGACCGGCCAAACGCTATTTTGACTCGCCTATACGTAATCCATACTACGTAATCTGTATCAGTCACTTTCTGTGGAAATGGGTTGAAATTTCTTTCATGCGTCTTCCATACACATGCACGTATACAAAAACACTATGTGTTGTAGATCACGTATACGTATTACAAATTGTGGAATTTGCACCTCAGAAAAAAGAAGAAAAAAAGTTCTCCATTAGCAAAGGATGTTTTATACATTCATAGTACAATAGCTGCTACTCACATACTCACATCAGTAAGAATTTTCTTTTTCTTCATTTCAATATTGTATATATGCTAGTTTTTATTTAAAAATAGAATACAAAAGCACATCATATGTGACCAGTCATACTTCAACAGCATGAACATTGTATCTGAAAAAACTATGTTCTTATAATGAATAAGGCAATTAGTCACCAACATGTTTTTAGCCCACACAGAAAGCATAGTCATTCGGCGTTGTTCATATTTTCTGTAATAACTGGAAACAATGGAAAATTATGTGGGCTTTGTGATAAGGAAAATACAGTTTTACAGCAAGCAGCTGTAACATAGGAAAAAAGGCTGATAAAACAGTGGAAGGAAAACTAATTGTATGGAACATACTTTTTATTGATTCCACTAACGGCAGACAGGTTCTAGCTTTTCTAAAAACTCTCGTGGAAAGCCACGTGCTGTTGTAAATTATGTCGACATCTTTGAAACGAACAAATCAATGGAAAGGGCCTTCATGTTGTATAGTCTGCCACATGGTACTTAAAATCAATACAGGGCTATGTATTTTGAGTATTACTAAAGAAAAGAAAAAACCCCACTACAAACTAAAATAAAAAAATGCATTACCATATTATCTGAATTTCTGTCACCATCTGATTAGTAACATTAAAAATAATGCAATCATCTTAGGCCAGTGAAAAATAAATGCATTAGCAGTGTTTACCCTGCTCAATGCAGGGCTTCTAGATTATAGTAGCCCCACTCCCATGGCTAGTGATATATTCAATTTTGGGCTAGTAAATAACTAATATTGCCATGCCCGATGGCTAGGGAATTTGTTTTACTCAAATGCTGCTGTCAAGTCTATTTTGTAAATATGAATATCCTGTCCCCAACTCCACACCAAATGTTAGTGTTTTAAAGCTCTATCTCCCCTTTTAGGTGACATATCTGATTATTACTATTATTTACTAAAATTGTATAAATGTAAAGTAAAGTAGGACTAGCAAATTTTTAATAATGGCTAATATGTTTTTTTAAATTACTGATCCCATGGCTAGTGGATTCTATGAAAATTCCAGAAGCCCTGCGCATTGTCACTTTTTTATAAAAAGTGACTATAACATCTACTATTTGGATGATAAAATATTCTTCAATATAGCCACTTTTTAAAAATAATTTTCAAGGAAAGTACACTACAAATGTGAAAACGGGCTCAAACAAAACATTTTCCAGTGTAAACCCTGCATTTGGAAATAAAGGTGTGATGAAATAATTTTGATTACATATGATATTTTTTAAATTGTTGAATTTTTAAAAATATTTTTGATAAACCTATATAGTACTTTACAAGTACTCCATTGATGATGTCTTTTGAATTGCTTGAGTTACATAACTCACGGAGGTAACGATAAGCGCCACCTATGTTACAAAGTAATACTGTGTTTATCTCCCCTGACTACATTACTGATGAAGTCTTTTTATAGTAAACTAAAAAAAAAAAAAAAAAGAGTTCGCCATTTAAGGTGAGCTTTCTTTTCTTAATTTATTTCCATGCTTATATCCAATTAAGGTTCAAGCATGCTGTCCTTGGCATACAACTCAGTTATCAGGGCTGTCTATCCAGGTTAGTTGTTAGTGAAAGAAAAGAGTGTGTAGTACACTTACCCACTGAGTCATTAAAACTCGCTCTGGGTGGGAGCTGGTACTAGGTTGTGACCCCTGTACCTTAAGTCCGATGGCTTTACCATGACACCATCATGATCAAGGTCGCTTAAGGCTACCTATCACTCTAGCACTTTAACACTCCCTTGAGACTAGTTCAAGGAAAGTAATTTTTATCTCCCCTTAGCATAAGATGGGTGTTTTTTTAAAGTACTACACAAGGATTACATATCATTCTCAGTAAGTTAATATCTTATATGGCTCCCTATAATCTAAGTTAAGAGGAGTAATTAGTAACAATCACTCCCCTCAATTAAAAAAAATTAAATACAAAATCACAGCAAGGCCTAGCTAAGTTCGGTGCAGTTATAGAACAATAGTATAAAAACCGTTTTCCCCCATTAGTCCTGTACGATTGTGTACAAATCCCAAGCTTACCGTGCCAAACACAGGATGGTGTCATCTAATGAGCAGAACTGAGATACTGGATCTCAGTGTAAATATTCTCATAGGCTATTAACATGGGTGTTAGATGATTTACGTGCATGGTGCATGCAATGCTCATTACACTTGTGATAGTCAAT
>JAECMU010010615.1:0-14602 GCA_016106625.1 Dracogyra subfuscus | reverse complement strand
CCCCCCGTAGTTACGCCACTGACTGTAAAGAATTCACATAATTTTGTTTAGTGCATTTGGCACTGTTCTTTTGCCATTCTTCGTGATTATATAGTTAGGTCTATAAACCTTCGGATTACTGAACATTCCGACCATAATTGAACCTTCGGACTATAGAGATTTTTGCTAATTTATAATATTTATAGTGCTCTTACTTTGCTTCTAATGAATGGTTGACACATTTATGAGTTTAGATAAAATAAAACAAGTATTGGATGACATTTGAATGAATAGTTATGGTTAACTGGCAATTTTGTTTTAAATGATTATCGCTGATGACCATTTTGAAATTCAAAATGGATTCCCTAAATGTAAATGGAAAAACTGGCACCTTTTTTTCCCTAATCGGTGAAGTTTGAAACTTTATACATGTGTTTAAACATGAGTGCCAAGAATCTACCCGACACCACTAGAGCACACCGATATTTTAAGATTATTATTTTGTATCCTATCATCGGCTATTGGACGTCAAACATATGGTCATTCTGACACTCTTTTTCTTTTAGAGGAAAACCGTTGTCGCCACATAGGCTACTGTTTTACGACAGACAGCAAGGGATCTGTTATTTGCGCTTCCCACAGGCAGGACAGAACAAACCATGGCCTTTGTTGAACCAGCTATGGATCACTGGTCGGTGCAATTGGTTTACACCTACCCATTGAGCCTTGCGGAGCACTCACTCAGGGTTTGGAGTCGCTATCTGGATTAAAAATCCCATGCCTCGTCTAGAATCCGAACCCAGTAGGCCCTACCTATACCAGCCTGTACATAGTCCGATCATTGGTTTAACCACTGCGCCACCGAGACCGGGTTTTACAAAGCAATAATGAATGAATGAATGAATGTTTAACGACACCCCATCACGAAAAATGCATCGGCTATTGGGTGTCAAACTATGGTAATGTAATCAAATAAGTAGTAATACCCTTACTACTCAAATACGTTGATGATCAACATCAATAGAAAAATTAAAGATTCAAATAAAAAAAAATAGTGTAAAGAACTGTACAAAAACACAAATATCACAGACAGACACCGAGTTTTACTCCAAATTTTTAATTCTGCAATTCTGCTGTATTGGCCATTCTCAAAGAGAATGTTACACCCTTGCACCACGGTGAGGTTACAGCACGCGCAGGGGCTTAACAAAGCAATGCAGATATACTGGGATTCACATTATCAGTTTAAATAATGTATGGAAAACAAAATAAATGGATGTTCAAGAAAGGTTACATATGTCGCGACGTAGATGACACTGAGATGGGACATGAAGGCCTAGATTTTAATACATTTTAAATCGAAATCGGGCAGATAGATAACTGCATGCTGCCATTACAAATATTTACTAATGATACTAATCTACCAAAATGATGAAGAATTTATTTTAATTTTAACATGAAATCTGCCAGTTACTGCAGAATGACTCACAAACACTTTATTGTATTATTAGGCTAGTCTAAATTCCTTAATTTTGAGAGGCGGGACATAACTCAGTGGTACAGCGCTCACTCGATGTACGGTCGGTCTGGGATCGATCCCCGGTAGTGGGTTATTTCTCGTCACAGCCAGTGCACCACGACTGATATATCAAAGGTCGTGGTATGTGTTATCCTGTATGTAGGATGGTGCATATAAAAGATCCCTTGCTGCTAATCGGAAAGAGTAGCCCATGAAGTGGCGACAGCGGGTTTCCTCTCTCAGTATCTGTGTGGTCCTTAACCATATAACCGTAATTAAAATGTGTTGAGTTCGTCGTTAAATAAAACATTTCTTTTTTTCCCCTTAATTTCGAAAGGCCTTATAAATTACTCTGTAATTTTTTGTTTTTAAAGCATAAGGCGTATTTAATAAGTCATTTATACAGATTGACTGTACCAACCACATCAGATTCTTAGCCATTAAGCTATACTAACTTTATTTATTTCATCGATGCACAAATGAACTTTCATAAATGGCGGGAAAGTATAATTAACCGGTATTCAAAAACCAAATGACTGCTTTATCCTTACATTTTAAAGTTTTGTTATCCAAGTATTAAAATGAATATTTTATTGAAGTTTTCATGGCATCAGTTGATTGAACATTAAATAAAGAATAATTTAAGTCGAACAACATTTTTATTATTTCCTTATAGTGTATGAATAGTGTTTTAAAGTAAGAAATGTCTTCCAAATTAACAACCCTTTTGAATGGACAATGTCTTGCATGGAAGTGACGTTTTGCCGATTTGAACCAATCAACATGTGTTTTATAACGCTCTTTGGGTGAAATGTGTATCTCACAAACTGTATTCTTACGCGTCCCACATGTGCTGTTAACCTTTTTCCGACAGGCGATTTTGACTAGTCGTTTTTTGAATAATATATAAATATATTTATATTTATCTGTATGGCATAAATTAGATATATAGCATCAGTTTCGACACTATGGATCTAATCGCTGTTCTTGAAAAAACTGTATCACCTGGTTTGTAAAAAATATTTCCTTTATCAACGTTCACGTGCATTTTTCGAAATAAAAAAAAGTTAGCCACGTCTGGTTTCGATGTAGTTCTGTGACATAATTGACGGTGTAAAAGTTTAATTGAAGTTATTGTTTTTGTTTTCAGATACCCACGAATTAGAAAGTGCACAACAGTTCTTAGAACAAGCTTCTCAACAAAATTTGGTTTGTTTTAATCTTCATTTATATTTGATGACTAAAACAAGATGGCGGCATTTAAGCCTATTTCGGGGTGTCCTAACTAATATTTTCAAACGGGGTTCACAAATGTGTCATGTGTCGATTGACATCTGACGGAGTAGAATACTGGCTAGTTTCTTCAATAACATACTCATAGTTATTACACTTTTGATCCAAATAAACATAACCAAAATAAAATAACAAACTACTTCCCTTTGAAATCAAGAGAGTAGAAATGTCTCTAAGAAAGAGGTAAACAGTAATTTAGAAGGGTGGCATTTGTTAGACCTGTAAGTCTACCCCTTTTCAAGGGTTAGGCTAGTTCTGGGGTTTTCCTTTCTGCCCTAGTTGCTTGCATTGTAGGATCAAACCACCACAGTGGACCCATTCTTTGATTGTTTTTTTCCCCAGTCTCAACCAGCCATAAAATTTGTATTATATCAGACACTGGTATGTGCTGTCCTGTGTGGGAACATATATGTGTAAGAGCCTTTACTTTAATGGAAAAATTTAGCAGATATAAGACTATTCAAATTACGAAATCTTTGACATCCAATAGCTGATGATTAATAAATCAATGTTCACTTGTGGAACCTGGAAACACATTTTAAATTTAATTTTAGGCATTTCAACTACTAATATTGTGGGTAGAATGATGAAATGGTTTTTGGGCACTTAATTTCCCCTGAATATCTTGTGTTTACCTGAATTTGAGGGGGTGGGGAATGGGATGAGAGTTGGCCTCATGTTTTGTACACTTTTGTATTAAACCAGCAACTTTTGCAACAAACACACAAAATTAAAAACTAAATTATGGCAAATATTGTCTCTTCAACTGACTGCAGTAATTTTTATCATCTTGTGGCAATTCACATCGCATCTATGGCATTCAGTTATCATAGTTATGGCTAAAGGGAAGTACAAGCTCTACAAAAAAATAATCTTGACATTAAATTTAGTTCAGACTAAACAAGGGAACATTTCATGTTGCGATTTGCTACTCGTGTTTCAGGGATCGTTACATAGTTTAAAAAAATTAAACTAGTTGGTTTACAATAAATTTTTAGTTTACTGGAAAGTAGCTAATCAAGATCTTGAAACAAAATGTTCTCTGTAACCCAAGCATTAACCACCCTATCCCTGAAAATGTAAGGTCCAATTTATGCTGCCCCTTTTTGTTTGTCTCATAAACACAGGTGTTACAGCATTGTAAATTTATGTAGGACATAAACAAGCTTTCTGCCAGAAAATAATTTGATGGTACTTGATGAAAACAAATCTGATCCATAAGTACTGCTAAGTAGTATTAATTGTAAAGTTTTTAAAACACTTTAAACTTCTAAACAAAGTTTTAAACTATACCTTGAATTTATGTATTATGCTGTACTTTTCCCCCACTGTGGTTTAACATGAATATATATAAATAATAATTTCAGTGTTCTCGCTGGGTGAAAATTAAAGGAGGGTGGCCGCTCGTCACCACACCCTTCACATTTTTTAATTTATTTTTTAAAGTGTGTGTGGGGGCGGGCTAGTTTGGTTACCATATTGTTGTGTGTTGGTAGACTTTGTAAAAAGACCTACCGGTACTCTTTATTTTGCCTACAAAAAGGTGCAAAAAGGTTTATAAATACGAAACACATGCACACAATTGAACTGAAGATATGATCGGTCTGACATTCACAGGTATTTCTGGTTTTACTGGACCGATCAAAGTTTTAATATTATTTTTAATAAAGATTTCAAGATATACAAAAAACAATAATGATATTTGTAAAGTGATACATTTTTGTTATTTCCATCTTCATCGAATTAATTGATCGCTGATAAAAAGTTTAGTTTTTGTAAAGTCAGTATATATATTATTTGGCACGCAAGATAAATGATTTTAATGATAAACACTACCACTTCTGTTGTTTTTATAAGCGTTCATATCCCCCAAAATGAAACGTTTATACAATATTTTATAAAGAACTCCCGAATAAACAGAATGACAAAGAAAAAATTGTCAGTTACAACCTATTCTATCTGCAACCGAGGACAAAATATTTGATGATAGTTGATGGAAACAAAAGACAGAATGACCGTTCTGATCACGTAACAAATTTGGAGCCAAATAAGTGAGTTTTTTTTTGTTTTTCATTCAGAGATTGCAGAATCCGTAAAACATAAAATGTTTTCATCGTTCACATCAAATATAACTTTTATTGTCTATCAAACATACAAATAGACACAGATATGGGACAAAATAGAGGCTGTTAAAAATACTGTTAAATTAAGCTATGGTAACTGTCATAAATGTTTCGTTAATAGTTTTTTCGTACACAACGTGGCTTGTTTCCTTTGATGTCCAATGTGCAAACTGATCATTTTGAGGTTTTTTGTTGTTGTTTTTGTGTGGAAAAAAGTGCTTTTGGAAATAGCGGAGATAGGTGCTGGAAAATAAAGAAGGGCGGCAAAATGGAAAAGCGGGGAGCCCTGCTTAAATGGAGCATCGAGAACACTGAATTTCATATACTTAACATTTGTGACACCCAATCGCCGATATGTACTTTTGTGCTGGGGTGTTTTTAAACAATCGATCAACATTCAATTATTACTAAGTTGAGGATTTTATATAGGTTGAAATAGGAAAATGTATTAGAAATGCTTTGACAAATTTTAATTAGCAGTTCTCTTTCTATGGTCCATATTTATAAAAATATATCCCTTAATTTCTAAGATCTTTCCTATACTCTGGCAGAAACCCTAGGTTTGGAAATTCAGTTCTATGCATTGATTTTTTAATTTATTTTTGATATGTTGTATGTATGTATGTGTTTTTCAGTTGGAACTTTTGAAGCAGTTGTCTGATATCTTGAAACATGCCAACAACAGTCATGTGGCTCGAATGCAGGCTGGGCTTCAGCTCAAGAATGCGCTGCATTCCCGAGACGTTGCCATCAAGACGACCTACCAAAACCGCTGGCTGCAGTTCCCAGAGGATGTCCGATCATACATAAAACAAAATGTGAGATTCTTAAAAACAACTCTTTTGTGTCAGATTAAGCTTTTGTGCGAGGGGCGGGAAAAACATTTGCCTGCTGCTCGGTCGGTCTAGGATTGATCCCCGTGCCCCACAACTGATATATCAAAGGTTAAATTAACTACATTGTATTAATTGTCAAGGAGGTACTCGACTTTTGATTGTATTCATATCTGCCAGAAAAGAGGTCTCCACTTGGATCCACAGTTGTTTCTGGACAAAAATCTGTGGAGGAGACCAAATTTCTGGTGGTTATGTGCCCCATCTTAAATATGTTGAAAAGGGCTTAAAAGGGCTTAATATTTTAAAAAGATATTGGTAATACAGTGCTCAATTTTAAGGATTTTGGTCACTTGCCCAGAGGGCATGTATGGGTTCACATTGAGGTTGCCCCTCCAAAAATTTGGTTGCCCTGATTTCATTCGTGTTTTGAAACTAGAGTTATATTAATATTCCAATAAAACAGCAACCAACAGGTTTGGAATGAATATGTTGTCAATGTACTAATATATACTGTCTGACAATAAAATACATTACTTTTTAATAATGTTTTTAAATGTTTGTAGTTATACACATAGGGCCTAATTGCTTTGGCGATACATCAGCTATTTTCTTATCGAATGCACTCTGTTCCAATTGAATGCACTTAGTCGTCCGACAGGCAACTAGTATCATATAATTAAGTTGCCCGACGGAATATTACGTCATCACAGATGACCGGACAACCATAAAAATTGAGCGCTGGTAATATAGAATGGCTACAGTTTTTCTATCTGACACAATACTTTCCATGAAACTGCCTGACTCTGAAGTGTGGGCAGTCATTAAAGCTGGTTCTGTTTTCACTTGCCCGAATAATATTTAAAACAAATCCTTTAAATTCCATTCAGAACTTTTATTACAATTTTATGCGATACTGACTTCTATTCTGAATTTTAATTTTACCTATCTGTGATATTTGTATTTTTTGCACAGTACTTTACACGGTCTTTATTTCACTGTTGAATTTTTATGTTGATATTGATCATCACTAAATGTTTTGCCCAATAGCCGATGTATTTGTTGCATGGGTGAAAGTTTTCCGGTTTTTCTGGGTTTCCATCTGGCCCGCTGGACATGGCTGTGCACTGGAACCACAAGAAAACCTAGCACCCAGAATATTTTTCAGGTTTTTAAAAAATTTCAACTTTCACCCATGTTTTTGTTCTTGGGTGTCGTTAAACATCTAATCTATTCTTAACTTTGCAAAATTGGCCAAATTGAAATTTGTTTCAGTGGAGTGTTTTTAATATATTGTTGCACTCTAGGGGGAATTTTTTTTTTTTTTAAATGATTTACATCATTGCACTATTTCAACCCATGAAGATAGATTTTGATGTTTTTAGGTTTTGGATTCACTTGGGACAGAAACGTCCCGGCCAAGCTCTGCAGCACAGTGTGTGGCATACATTGCCTGTGCCGAACTGCCCCACGGTATGTGGCCCACTCTGATCGCACATCTGACGAGCAATGTAACAAATCCCGCCAGCACCGAAATGATGAAAGAAGCAACACTCGAGTCGATTGGCTATATTTGTCAGGATATTGTAAGTTACAGAAGTGATAAAGTAATGTATATTCAATGAAAAATAAATAAATTGTATGTTACTTTTTGAATAGTAAATAACATTGTTGAATTGAGAACTGCCCCCAAAAAGCAGGAAAGCACAATGCTGGTGATACTTTGAGCCACAGCATGTTGGCTCTGTTAATGCTTTCTCTTTGAGACTTTTCGCAGAAGCTACAAATCCTAGACCAGTGAAACTTGATGTCATAATTGGATGATCAACTGTGTGTGCAGTGTTTGAAATAAGCACTTGTCCGTTTGTCCTGACGAGTGAAAATCTGCTCATTCAAGCAAAATGTACTCAATAGTTGTCCAGTGGCAAGTATAAATGTCCAGTGCAGTATAATTTTGAGAAATAAAAAATATGGTCCTTGTGCTTGAATAAAACAAAACATTTGTTTGGATAAGTGAAAATCTTGCTGGACAAGTAGATTCCTTGATGTACTTGTCTGATGGACAGATGAAAAATTTAGCTTATGTTCATCGCAGAGGTGTTCGCGCTTTTCCCCTCAACCCCCAAGCAGTTCAAATGATACATAACACTTAATAAACACCCCTTCATCACCTATAACATTGCATAATTCAAAATAGATGTATTAATTTTAATAAATAAAGGTCTATGTAAAGTATTACTTATTTTACATTCTATTTTAGCTCAATAACATGTTTTTAAAATGTTGTTTACTACTATTTGGGGGGAGGGGGTAAAACTAAGCTAAAAGTTTAGAAATAAAACCCGGCTTTTTTATATGAATTTATAGTTCCATAACCAGTATGTAGTAGAATATTTGACAAAATTTGATGTTTTTTATTAAAGAAATAACTGATTGCTTTGACAGGACCCAGAGATTTTGCAGCCAGAATCAAATTCTATCCTGACAGCCATTGTCCATGGGATGAAGAAAGATGAACCAAGGTAAAGTAGTCATAAAGTTGGGGTGGGGCGTGGGGGAGGTGTTATCTTTTTAAAATTTATTTTGTTTAAATTACCGTAACCTTCTGAGTACTGCAGGCGAGATATCTCGCCCGACGTCACGCCAGTTGACATACTGTACACTGTATACAGTGCATTTCCCAATTCATATTTCCCGCCGTTTTTCACAGGCCACTACCGGAAACTGAAATAAAATTAAAGAAAAACTATTTCCGGTCAAAATGGTGGATTTTATTTAGATTTTTTTCAACTGAAAATACTTTGAAATTTTGAGTTCAAAAAGTGGTTTTCGGCAAGTATTTTCGCTTGACAACAATGGCGGCAACATCGCGGTCATTTTCAGGGATCGATAGCTGATTGTGACAGCTAATTTGATAATAAATTTGATCGTTTTACCAACAACTAAAATCACCAAATATTGCAATATGAATCGTAGTTCGGGTTTAAAAAAAAAATCTGGTCAGAAAACAATTGTTATCGGGAATAATGGACATAAATACTGGACAGCTGGCCACAAATGCCCGTAAGTAAACGCAACTTTTATGATTTTTTGCCCAATTTTAATCGCCATTAGCTGAACTAAAAATAATAAAAAATAAACAAAATCCACGAAAATAATACTTACCGATATATATATATGAACTTTATTTCATGTATTTATAAAACATTTAAGTTAATATATGTGAGTAAAAATTATAAACTTGTACACACTCAACGTGGTTTTTGTCAAAAATTAATCCAGTAGTCTAAAGGTTAAACAGTGTTGAAAATTAACATAAAAACAATGGTCGCCAGCAGGTCCTTCTCAGATTCAACTAGCTCATAAAGATTCAGTTTCAGTGTCTTTGTTTTTCAACTTGCCAAACCCTAAAATGGATGTCCACCCAACAGGCATCGAAATAAGTCTAGAACGGTCGTTCAGGTTACCGGGAGGTTACCACATGTAAGAAAATTCGAGAATGGTGTTTTGTTCTCAACAAACATTTCAACGAGCAGTAGTTTTGTTTCCAAACATAAATCAGGCAATGCATTCCGGACTTCCGTGTTTCCGATACAATTTCAAACCGTCCGCGTTTTAGCAGTATCAACTAGATGTATGCCGAGTAGTTTGCAAGAACATTTAATTTAAACGTAGAAGTACCGAAAAAGTCTATATAGTTGTGGTAACCTAGAGATTATATTTTGTGGTAACCTATAAATGGGTTACCAGACACAATGCTGCTTATTTCGATGCCTGACAATAAATGTTTGTTGCAGATCAGGAGTAGTAATATTTAAATAACTGCATCACACTAAATTTAAATGGTTGTGTAGTGGATAAATTAGTTTTTATACGGTTTGGTTTTGGTCTTATTCCTTCTGGAATAATTAGTACATAAGTCATTGAAATCTTCAGCAATATGCATTAAAACAGTTGAAAAAGCAACAAAGGTATTGGTTAGTTAAAATAACGTAAAATTTATCTTGTTAATGTTTAACATCTCAATACAATTTAGCGCTGACTGAAGTGGAAATGATAAATGTTGCTGACAAAAAATAAAATAAATTCATTCTCATTTTAGTAATCACGTGAGACTGGCTGCTACCAATGCACTCCTCAACTCTCTCGAGTTCACAAAGGCCAATTTTGAAAAGGAGGTGAGTTTCTAAACGTGTTCCTGAATGTTCTCTTATTTTTTTATAACTAGATTTAGTATTTGGAAAAATAGCTTGTTGGCTTTTCTTCACATGGCAGTCGTGCAATAGATTCCATGAAACCATTGCATGGTGGGCTATACACCATGTCATGAAACGTTAAAACAGTTTGTAATTCTGAAATTATCTCATACGGGTCTTGAGATGGCAAAACAAAATAATTCTTAACCCTCAACCAATGCTATGAAACGCTGCACGATCTCTTCATTTTGAAGCTTTGATGAAAAAAAGCGAGAAAAAACCCCCCATATATTTAAAAATTATGTATATTTTGTTATTCTGCAACCACTGTTTCCATTAACATTTTATGACGAATAAAGTAAAATCATATTCGTATAATAGCAGGATGTGATGTCACATACATAACTACATTACAAAATTGCTCATTTTAACCTGTAGGTCATCGTACATTATAGCTCAAATTACAGAAATGATTGCTTTTGCCTTTAATTTTTATCGTCTGCAGGACAAAGATGGTAACTATACTGAAGCATAAATAACGCAATGGGTATTTTCTTATAGAAGATATTGTTCAAATTGTGAATTAAAAAAAAAAAAGTGGTTTTAAACAAAAAAATCATCTTGCTTTTTTTGGCAATAAAACATAATTTTTTTAACATTACTTATGGTGGCATATTTAAAAAAGACAAAACTAAAAAAAAAAAAAAATGTTTTCATAGGGAGATGAGAGCAGGCAATACACATGCAAAAACAATTTCATATGCAATGCTATGTTGTTGCAATAAACACCCAAGTTATGCTTTTTACTGAAAGCTCATTTTATTCCATTGTGTTTTCTGATTTGAACAAAATCCTCTTTTCACTTACAGTTGTTACCAATATGCCATTTGTCTGTATACTCAGTATATATGATTTGATAATTTCTATAAGAAAATATTCAGTGAAATACTCAATGCATTATTTATGCATCTCCGTATTGATGATGCAAGATACCGGCTTTATCCTATTCAGGCCAAATAAGAAATCCCATTGTTACATTCACAGGATTTCCTGTCATTACTGTAAAATATTTTAATTGTGAAAATAAATTCCGCCCCAAATTAAAGGCTGATGAAAATTGGACATTAAAACAAAATGTAGTCTTGCTTAGTCGGATCCGAGACCTCATTAGTTATCGCTGTATGGGACTGGAGTAACAATACGACAATTAAAACTTTATATCAAGAAGCAGTATCGAAAGTAAATAAAATCTATTAAATGTTAATAAACAATACAAAGTTTTTTATGGCTTTTTTTTCTTAAGTGCTTTCTTTCTTTCATAAGAAAAGAATATACAGTGTTTAAACTTCCTATTATGTGATTTTCAAACCGTGTATTAACTTGTTGTTCTTGTTGAATAAATTTGAGCTCTTCATAATAGCAAGAATGTATCCTATTTTGACAGTGTTGTTTAATGTCGTTTTAGTATTCAGTTATTTAATATTTTTGTTAATAATTTTATTTTGCAGAGTGAGAGACATTTTATAATGCAGGTAGTCTGTGAGGCTACACAGTGCACAGAAACAAAGGTAATTATGTAGCATTGTCATTGTGGACTTAAACAATTCATGGGAAGTTCTAGAAAATGAAAATTGATTAATATTTTCATATTTAAAATAGAAGATTATTGGGAATTTGTATAAAACATTGAAATAATATAAGATCATTGTACCTATTATCTAAATAAGGGCCACAACAAACCTTTTCCCCCTATTTATTAAACCATTGAGTAAAACAAAAAATCATTCCTCAAAATTTTGAGGGAAATCCCGAATTATTTCTAAAATTCACCGATGATGAAAATAATCATGTCTTCCTTGGAATGAATGACAGTGATTAATTTTTACAGGTCTGAGGTGATAGAAAAATGTTTTATTTTTCATTGCCTGATCAGATTTGGCTATTCTTCCGACTGTTCACTTGTACAGTAGGCTGTTTTTAAATATTAAGACTGCTATATCTACAGAGCTCCGTGAAGTGTCTGATCGTAAACAAAAACCGGGGATTGTATGGGTGGTGGCAGCAGCTTTAAATGTAAAAAATGGTTGGCTATTAATGAAGACACTGGATTTAAATTTTATTTTTAGTATATGATTTTTGCTATCCTGTTTGTTTTTCTCGTTTCATCCAGTACGCCACAACTGGTATATCAAAGGCCGTGGTATGTTCTGTCCTGTTTATGGGATGGTGCATGTAAAAGATCCAATGCTATTAATGGGGAAATGTTGCAGGTTTCCTCTCAGACTGTCAAAACTAAGAAATGTTTGATATTCCATAGTGGATGATTAACCATTTGAATACTGCAGGTGAGACATCTTGCACACACTGTATACAGTGCATTTCTAAGTTAAACTTGTTTCTGCCGTCCTGAACACGACACTGACCAGAAATAATGGAACAGGGAATAGATTAATCAAATGGATTTAGCTATTCAGTTTAGTGGAACGTCGCAGTCAGTTGAGAAATAAATAACTGATTGTGATAGCTAATTTGATTTAAAATTTGATCGTATTGCAAACAATGAAATTCACAGAATATTAGGTATACAGATATGTATTGCTGTTTATTTCTGGAAAAGAAATTTGGGGTAGAAAAACCTTGTTTGGAAATCATTGCTGTAAATATCGGGACAGTTGGCAACAATGGCACAATGTAAGTAAGCAAGACTATTGATTTTTGGCATAATTTTAAATCAAACTTAAATATTAAAATTAAACTCTCTCCCATCCCCACCCCAAAAAAAGTATTTACCTTTTCACTTAAGAACATTATTTTATGTATTAAAAAAAAAAAGTGCCCACTAAACATGGGTTTTTTGTTTGTTTTTTGTCAAAAATTAATCCGATAATCGGAAGGTTAAAAACCTCACCTATGATGAAATTATTCATGTCTTCCTTGGAATGAATGACAGTGATTCATTTTACATGTCTGAGGTGATAGAAAAATTTGTTTTTTAATTTTATCATTTGTTGATTTGTCCATTCTTCAGTGTTCAATTGTACAGTAGGCCGTTTTTAAATAACATACTGCTATATCTACTGAGCTCACTGAAGTGTGTGATTGTAGATGTAAAACGTGGGTGGTGTTGGCGGCAGCTGTGAAATATCAGTGCTCCAGATAATTTTTAGACCTGTTGGGTATTTCACTCCCTGTTTTGAAAATAATTGAGTGAAATTTTATCCCCAAAACATTTCACTCCCCATTTTAAAATTTATTGAATTTAAGTGAAAATATTCCAATAAATAGTTAAACGTTATTACTATAATTAATACTGTGTACTTAAATAAATAATCCTTGATACGCTCGGAAAAGAAAAGTTTTGAGTGAATTGAAAATCGTTTGCATATATTAAAAACAATTGCGTATTTAACCATTTTATATGCGTAAAATACGCAAATACGCAGCTTATCTGGAGCACTGAATATCAAAAATTGCTCACCATTAATGAGGACACTGGTTTTAAGTTTTGTTTTTAGAGTGTGATTTGCGCTATCCTGTCTGAGATGATGGTACATATAAAAGATCTCTTGCTACTAAAGCCAAATATAAAAGTGTGGTTCTGGTTCATAATTTTTACTCACATATATTCACTTAAATAATTTATAAATACATCAAATAAAGTTGAATCAGCAAGTATTATTTTCGAAGGTTTTTATTTTTTAGATCAGTTCATGTTGACTAAAATTTGGCAAAAAATCTACTTACTTATTATTCCCAGTAAGTGATTTTCTGACCAGAATTAAAATAAAACCTGAACTACAATTTATATCCTAATTGGTAATATTTGTTGGTAAAACGATAAATTTATTATAAAATTAGCTGTCACAATCGGCTATCGTTCCCTGAAAATGGCCGCAATGTATTGAAGATGAGTAGGTGTGTATATATAAAAAAAAGTGTTAATAATTGGCATATTTGTTTAGGGTCTGTCGTGTAACTGGAATTGCATGTATGTTAAAAACCGTCAAACTTATAAAATGTTAGACATCCAATAGCTGATGATTAATTAGTGTTGTCTGTTACTTTTTTTTACATTCATTGGGGTATGAACCAAAAATATCATCCGCAGATGATTTTTTTCATATCCAGATGAACGTAAAAGAAATAGCAGACAATACTTATAATTAAATTTGAATCATACGGGCTAATAATAACATTAAAATGTCATACCTTATTTTGAATTATTCTTATTCATAAACATTAACACTCAGTAAGACAACTTGCTCATATAAAATAACATCATCAGATATGACATTCCATGATGACAAATTTTACGTTCATTGAAAAATTAACAAACTCCCATTGCTACGTCTGAACCTAGGAGGATGACATTACGTTCTAATGAATGTAACAGAAATTTAATTATTGTCTTCTATGGCTGTCGTAAAACAAAACCAACGTTTAACTGTGGTGTATGAATTCAAATGTTTATATTTTGATTTCCAGGTCCGAGTTGCTGCTCTGCAGTGTCTTGTGAAGATCATGTCCCTATTCTACATATACATGGAGCACTACATGGGGCCCGCACTGTTTGCTGTAAGTCTTGTTTCTCTTTCCACATTACTAAAAGAAGCGGGTTTATTCCATCTTAGACTTTCTCGTCACAGCCAGTGCACCACG
>JAECMU010010571.1:21168-37431 GCA_016106625.1 Dracogyra subfuscus | reverse complement strand
AGATGGTAGGTATCTCAGATCATTCACTGTGTGACAAAGTTGGGAAGATATTATTTTATACAGGAAGAGTGACTATGATGAAGAGATGATAGGTATCTCAGATCATTCACTGTGTGACAAAGTAGGGAAGATATTATTTTATACAGGAAGAGTGACCATGATGAAGAGATGGTAGGTATCTCAGATCATTCACTGTGTGACAAAGTTGGGAAGATATTATTTTATACAGAAAGAGTGACATGATGAAGAGATGGTACGTATCTCAGGTCATTCACCGTGTGACAAAGTAGGGAAGATATGATTTTATACAGAAAGAGTGACATGATGAAGAGATGGTAGGTATCTCAGGTCATTCACAGTGTGACAAAGTAGGGAAGATATTATTTTAAACAGGAGGAGTGATTATGATGAAGAGATGGTAGGTATCTCAGATCATTCACTGTGTGACAAAGTAGGGAAGATATTATCTTATACAGGAAGAGTGATTATGATGAAGAGATGGTACGTATCTCAGGCCAGATAAAGTAGGGAAGACATTATTTTATCCAAGAAGCGTGATTATGAGGTTTAAGCTGGACCAAATAAAACCTTAGAAGTTTGGTGAATATGCATCCAATATGTTGTCACTAAGCCACTTTTTGTTAGTATATTAATTTTGCATCTTTCGTTATATTTAAACGTCAATGTAAATAATGTCCATGCCATTGTAACTTTAGCACATATTTAGCAGCAGTGAACACCCACCCACCCCAAGTAAGGTCTGATCACTGATCTATCGCAGCAGTCAATTTGATCATGAATATTTTTGCCTGCTCTTCTTGCCTGTGTTCCTAAAATGGCACAGGCAGGTTCATCAGAAATAATTGTATCACAATGTGAAATACACCATTTTTGTTTAGAACACAATCATTTTGTTGGGCAATAAAATTGATGAAAAAAAGACAATGGAAATGACTATCTATTTTTAAACAACATTAACCGCTTTGCTGTATTGCAAAATTTTGAAAAACTCACAAAAATAATACTTAAAAAAGAATATAATTTTTGGTATTTATAAAAACAATTAAGTGAAAATATGTTAGTAAAAGTTATAAACTTGTCGACTGACACCATCGATATGGTTTTTGTCCATTAATCCAGGTGAATTCCTAGAAATAAGTCATAATGAGGTTGAAACATGTACTTCTTCACCAGTGTAAACTCCAATCATATTCATATGTTTTGTATCAGAAATTACCGGTAAACAATGCAATTTTTTAATATATAATTATATCCTGTACCACAATAAGTCATGTTCAAAACGCAGACTACAATACTAATACATTTACCATTTGATTTGCTCGTAGACTAGTGACGTCATATCAAGAGAAAAAAAAAACTTACATCATACTGTTACTTACTATAAGCATTTTTATTGTTATTGTAGGGAGAATGTATAATTAAGTTTTTAAGATTTTGGGATTTCTTTAATAAAAGCACAATAAAGTTTCTTAACAGATGTTCGTAATAGTTGTAGTATTATAATACAGATAATATCACTGTATTTGTTTGTTAACTATAATGATTTACCACAAAATGGACTTCATTTCATCATCAACGATACCTAGTTATATTAATTATCCACTGTCTGTCTTCCTCTCTCCCAACCAGTTTTTGTCGTCTTTGATTACATACTTCTGTAGTAAACACAATTTCATGTTCGTCAAATAGTTTACATTGAATGCTGTAAATATATATATATATTTTAAGGATTCTGCCTCAGAGATGGAAAAGAAGAATGACAAGAGATGGGCCAAGAAATGTGAAAAGCTTCTTAGTTCAAAGGTTTGTCGAATCTTTCAAACTTAGCCTGGCCTCGAACAAATGGTATTTTCCAGACAGGTTCAAACATCCCAACAGCCAGTGGGATGACTAAAATCTTCCAATAAGTCCTCTGCTTCCTGTTTGGTCACATGACTGAAGCTGCCGTCTTTGTCCTCCACCGATAGGGTCTTTTCTTTCCTCTTGGTAAGCCATCATGGTTTTTGTGTTGAGTGGTTTTTTTTTCAAAATGTGGATTAGTTTCAAACACATTTATTCGTTTTATTGTAACTTTATTTGTCTAAAGACCTAGGTCAGTATCATTGGGAGGAATCTCCAGCTTTTCTCAGTGCTGATCAAAGTAATTATTTCTGTGATCACAACATCCTACAGACATCCCTGATTCCGTATTTACAGATGGTGCTGCAATGATAAACTTATATACTGATGTTGCATCAGTGCGATACAAACTGCGGTCCAGTTTTGTGTATCGTGATTTTTTGACATCGTGTGGAATCTTTGACACTGTAATAATTTTTTAACAATTCTGTCTGGACAAAACATGGGCAAAATATACGGTGAAACCCCTCGCGGCCAAGAAAATGTCCAGTTTTAAGAGGTATCCGGTTTAGAGAGGTTATGTTCTGTACCAATTTTAAAAAAGGACCATGGAAAATGTCCGGTTTTGGAGGAATTCCGGTTTACAGAGGGTCCGGATTGGAGAGGTTTCACAGAACTGGTAAGGTAGGATTGTAATGCATTCTAGTTCAGACTTTAGAGCCAGTAGACAAGATGATTAGTCACTTAGTTGAAACACGTGCTAGCTCAAACAAATGCCTCAATGGGGTCATCTTTTATTCATTTCCTATACATACATGTAGTGCTGAATACTCATACTTTATATACATGTATGGGAGTTAAAATTCATCCCTTTTATTTTATTTTATTTTTAATTCAGAACCAGCAGCATTATTTAAAATCAAATGAAGCAGATCCTTCTCAGAACCCACAGTGGTCCATTTTTGTTTGTTATTTGTTAGGCAATAAAAATGCAAAATCACCGTTAGACAGCACTCATATGACATATTCTCTGATAAGACACAGCTCAGAAATTTCTGCGAGTGAAACTGACATACTGTTCAGATGTAACTTCATCAGTTTTTGACGATGTTGACAGATTTGGCAAACACTCACTCCCTGAAAGGTTCTGAGAAGATATGTCTATGAATTCAACTATGAGACTATTGCTCTACGTCCTGTCATTTTTTACGTGTTTTGTTTAGGTCAAAATAATTCCAGGACCTCAAAGGTTATGCCTTGTTGGAACAGTTTACTAATAAGTTGGAGTATTTGACTTCTGCAATTACGGCTATGAGATCTCAGCTTACTCAATTTTGTTGGTTGTCGCTGTTGAAGTATTCCACCTTGGAATAGACACAATTTATTATAGCTGCCTAGTGCATTGGTCTTCATTAAAGGTTATGCCTTGTTGCAACAGTTCGCTAATATGTTGGAGTATTTATTTGACTTCTTCAATTACGGCTATTAGATCTCAGCTTACTCAATTTTGTCGGTTGTCGCTGCTGAAGAATTCCACCTTGGAATAGACACAATTTATTATTGCAGCCTTGGTCTTCGTCAAAGGTCTCAGAAGTGGTTACTGGACATGAAGACTGTTTTCCAGATGTATCTCCATGTGTCCATCCATCCAGATCACTATAAGTTACTGCGGTTCATCTTCCAGGGAGTGCATTACGACTGGATGTTTCTGTCATTTGGCAGATTGTAAGCATGATGGATTTTTACCAGGATAACGGCTCCAGTATCTTGTTTCTGAGGGGTATTTACTTCAACCCTTAGTGCTGGAACAAAGTAAAATTGTTGTTTTTTTGTGGGTTTTTTTTTTTTTATCCCACTGCCCCCTTTTCTTTCTCTCCTTTGAATTCCATCTCACTTCTTCCCAATCTGGCAGCTACTCCTATCTTTCACCTTTTTTTGCTTTCCACCTCCACATCCCAGTCTGTGTCTCTCCAGCCGTGACATGTGCTTGTCTCGTGTGGCTATCTGTGCCACACACCGGCCATTCTCCATCAGCTTTTAACTGTGGGCTTAGTCTAGCAACTTCGGCGTGTGTTCAGTAGTTACTTCTGGCATTGATAAGAGGCACTTGTAACCACCTACTATACACCCCTACTACCAGCGGTCGATACTTAGTGCCGTGGGTCAGACCAACTTTATTAGCGGCAGAAGACGAGGAGGAACAAATTAAAGTGAACTGTTCATGTTGACTTCACTCAGGTCATCAATCAAGACAAGTCTCTTTTGCTACCAACTCGGAAGCTCTCTGCTGTGAGCAGATCTGGCCCAATCAACAGGGTCTTGTCATCTAACGTTAGCCCAAATCATGACTCGTTAAGAGGAAAACTCCAGCTGCAATAGGTTTTAAGTCTTCGTGAATCCTTACATAAAGTGCATTTAGTCAGTGGTATCCAGACCTGCTTCAACTCGCAGATCCAAACCCTCTTCTTCATCCAGTCTGGGAAAAGCTACTGCTTTATCCCATGCCGAGACAGCACCATCAAAATCCATGCTTGTTCCATCTAAACAAAAGGATTCTGAGAGGCCACTGTATTTAATGATTGCTGCCTACAACGTTCATTAGCTGTGCTTTGACAGATGATGCCTTAAGAATACCACCAGCTGCAGACAATTCGCATTGCGAAATTGGCCAAATTCCTGTTGTATTTACAGGATTCAGAGACTGTCTCTGTTAGCCTTGAGTTTCAGAACTTCATGCACCTGATGTGGAATATGGTTCAATTTTGGTGTGGTGATACAGAAGTTAATTTGTCGACCAAGAATCAGCTGCCAAATTAGTCTCCTCAGACTTATACTGTACAAGCTCTATTTCGGGTTTGTTTCATGCCAAGGACTTGTCATTTTGTCCCTTAAGAATCATATTGAGATAACTAGCTCTTTCAGAAATGGTAGAAAAAGACTTTTCTCTCCTTCAACCAGTTCCAAGAAAAGTGTGTTGACATGAATCAGATCGATGATGCTTCATGCTTTAAAAATGAAAGTTTTCCATCTCCATTAGTTTCTAACCCTTGCTGGTTTTGAGCTTTTGCGCCAACAATGTCTCGGCATTGCTACATGCCACTTAGTGACATACTAATGTGTTGTTTCTGGTCCATGCACACACTCCATCTTCGCGAACTATTACCTGAGGGATGTCTCCACTGAAATCGTTGATGAATTCCATCACCTTGGTCCAGTCATTGTATCTCAAGCTCTGGTGAATACGAGCTCTCCTCGTCAGCATTAATGATAATGCTGTGTTTATTGAACTACAGCCAGAGATGTCCTTCTAACAGACCGGTGAGGATTTATGATTTTGACAATTGTTCTTTTCTGCAGTATACTACATGAATATTTTATAGATCTTTTTTGCACATGCACTTAGCCGTTTTGTTGCCACCTTGATGGACTAACAGTTCCTTGTTTTAATCATGTGGCTGTTTAGTTCATTACTCACTAACATGTTTTGCATATGTTTGGCCCTTACATCTCTATTAGCTAACCATGGCTTAACTCTTCCCCTTTGTCAGAACCATTCCGGTTTATAGGGAGAAGATGATGGCACCTGGAGATCACTGAACCCTCCACCTGCTGTTGAATGTTGCCATTTGTTTGAGGAAAACCTTTTGATTGTTTTATCTTTTATGAATGCTTAGCTGTTTATAAATATGCCTATTGGAAAAACCAGTTTATAATTTTGTTTTTCAGGATTTTGTTGCTTCTCTTGTGAAACATTTTCTACAAAAGATTGATGAGAGGGAGGTACTGGCAGCTGCTGTCAACGGATGATATTCAGAAATCTGTCGGGCTTTTGGTTGATACACAAAGTTGTTTGGTGAACAGCTCTGAGGGGATCACTTCCATTCAGTACTGCAGCAGTTCCATCATACCATCCTCTCAGTATTAGCATGAATACCTCGCCTACCCATATAGCATCATTATGTTGACCCATTGTTCATTTTGGTTCAGACAGTCACAGTGTCACATAATTAGTGACAGACATTAATAGCCATTTAAGAAAACTGCCAGTGAGCCAACGTGGGCTACTTCGTAAAAGTGATGGTTGGACAATGGCAAAGTCATTTATGATAAGATTTACCATTGTCCCTCCAGCAGCATGCTATTTGGGTAGTTGAGATGCAATACAACTGTGCAACTGCTATCTGTGATAAATTGTTTATATACTCTTTCAGTGTGTTGTTGTTTTTTATCTATAGGAAAGTAAAGGCACTTAACAAAGCAAGGGCACAAACCAGCATGATGACATTTTTAGGTTCGCTTTCCAATTATGCACACGTTTTATTTTATGCTTTTTTCCATATCTGCGTTTTTGCAAGTGGATTAATCTACACAATGTTACATTGTTGGAGTGTACTTTAAGTCAATAGTAAATGCTTAATGTTATGACATCACCATCCGCAGGCGTAAACATCACTCATGGACTTTTTCTCCTTTTATTCAATGCATGAATACCTGTGTGTGGAATAACGTAATCGAAAAGATCCTGTGTCATTGCACTGTATTGAAAACGCATTAATGGAAAGCACAGTTAATACTGTATGTACTTACCCAGCACATACTGTATTTGATATCGGGTAGGTCACATTTGGGGAAGACACCAATAACAAACCCGTGAGTAGGTAAGACCGAATGACGCCATCAGGTGGTAGGTGTACAGGACAACATTGTCCTTTGCTGAAGTGATAGGAAATTAAATTGGTGGCCAACTTTAGTAAATAATTAACTTACTTCAACAGAAAAAACAAACAACATTTGATCAAATCGATTTTTTTAATGATTTTTTTTCATTATTGTTTAACGTGCACATTCAGAGCAAGCTGTTATAGCGCACGCCTGTCTTGGGCACACACCTCAGCTATCTGAGCTGTCTGTCCAGGACAGAATAGAAATTAGTAGTTAGTTGTTATTGTTAGTGAAAGAGAAAAGAGGGTGTAGCGGCCATACACCTACCCAATGAGTCCTTAAAAACTCGCTCTGGGTGGGAGCCGGTACCGGGCTGCGAACCCAGTACCTACCAGCCTGTTTTCCGGCGACTTAACCGCTACGCCACCGAGGCCGGTATCAAATCGAGATTTGAACTATTACTTAAGGCCTTCCACAGGATACGCTCCAACCCCATACTATGCAATTTACTACATATTATTTATTTCTGAGACGATTGTTTTTTAAATTGGACACAAAAATAGTTGGGTTTTTTATATAGGACTATTACAAAACACCTAGGGCTACTTTTCCTCTTTCATCAAAGCAAACTGAAATTAATTACCAAAAAAAATAAATATATATAATAATGAGGAACCGATTGTTTTACTGCCACCGAAGGTCTGTAGGCAGGGATGGATAAGAGGGACCGAACAACCCACCGTATCGTAAACATTACTTTAAATACACCTCCTAAAATAACACTAATTCTTGCGATAAAAGGTCTTTTTATTCTTCGTTTCTAAAGTAAACAAGGTAAATATTGTTAGTAAGAAGTTGGTGAGCATGCACATCAGTTATTTGAACTGATGAACAAGCGCAGAAACTGTTGAACACATCCTACAATTCCGCCAACATCACAGCCAACTTGAGATGCTTACTGGCCCACACCGAAAAACAAGAAAAACTTTATGAAGACCAGAAATCCCTCCGTGTCAGTGTGAGAATCATCCTGGCAGCAAACAACTCCCTGTGATATCATTACAAGAAGGCAGTGTTATTTGAACTCATTTCATCATGTTAATAAAGCAGCAGCGGATCCAGGAGTGGGGATCCTGGGGTCCGGATCTTCTCCCTCTTTCCACACACACACTTTTGTAAATTCGAGCATGATGTGTTCAGCAGGAAGAGGCGCGCTGTGTAAAAAAAAAGAGAGGAGTCCTCATATTTGGACACACGCACGCACATACACACACACACACACTCCTTTTTAAGAATCCTTCATCCGTGTCTGTAAAGGGTGTCAACATAAGCGAATTCGCTTTAATTACCTTTGTGTTTTCAATAAATAATTTTTAAATTGACAAAATTTAAATCTTTCAAAATTAAAACTTTGCAAAATTTCTGGATCCGTCACCGATATTGTCAAGACATAGTTTAGTGAAACCTAATATTATGCTTATCAACTTACCATTGATGTGCGTGTTTAATAGTAGCATGATATTAAATTATTATTATTATTATTACTGCCCCTATTATGTCTTGGACGTTGAATTTTCTTGCGATCTTCGTCCAGCAATTGTTTGTTCAGATCTGGTATTCACTTAAGGATTGGTAATAAATCCAGAGTTTTCGATTACCAAGTATGTTAAAACTTCAGTTTGCTCATGTGTGAACTTTCCTCGCCCACTGCACGAAGAATGCTAAAAATGCCTACTCTGAAAACTTGAAAATTAAATAACGCTATAAAACACAAAAGTGCGGCAAAACTTCATTTTATGGATTCCCCATGCGTTTAGAGCCGCAAGGCTGGCAAAATATCGATACATGATCGACTTTTTTGGCCGCACAGTTAGCACCCATGTCAATGGAAAGACGACATTGCAAGTCGGTGCATTTGGTTTTTACCGCTTAGCGGCAGAAATAATCGCGTGGGTATGACGGCACCATTGGAAAGGCAGCCTAACAAAACATCCATGCTGTTCACCAATATGGTACTCAAACTCCAAATGTTGAGGTCTGACTCACTGTAAATGTCACATTCATTCCTCAGACCCAACATTGATGAAATGCACAACTTTAATATTTGAAACATCAAATGACTTTTACGGCATTTCTGGAAGTAGAGATTTCTTTAACTTATTTCTATTGGCTTAATGTTTGTCTTCTAGGCCCCAACTATAATTCCTCTTGGGATGGGATATTGGAATGATATTTATTTTTCTTGTCATGATTTGGTATTTTAAAATTGACTTAGTTCTTTTCCTCGTTTGGGTACCATGCAGCATGTTGTAATATAGTTGCTGGGACGTCGTAACCTGAAACATTTACATTTTCAACTACAATGACAACATAAACTTTTATATACACTAACGAGCCAAAGAAACTTATCACTTTTTAAAATAGGTTTATCTGAATTAAAGATACTGAAAAAAGTTTCAAAGTAATGAGAAAACATTCGCCAAAATACACCCAGTGTTTGCAAAAACTCACTATTTTCGGATTTAGTGAATTTCGTGCAGTCTTGAAAAACCGCATAATTTGACTTTGTTAAAAATGCTCGTGAATGATTGTTGCATAAATACCGGTGTGGGACAAAGCAAGGAAGCAGTATCAAAAAGAACATCAGAACCAAGCAGAACACAATTGAGCTATCAGTATGGCCGATATGGGGGTCTCTCAACGGCAGATTGCAAGAACCTTCAACTGCAGTCAAGCTGCCATTAGAAACTTGTTGAGCCGTTATAAGCAGACAGGCCAGGCACAAGACCGTGCAAGATTGGGAAGACCAAGGTCACAACGCCAGCTGAAGACCGCTACATCCGGACAATCCATCTGCGAAATCAATTCATGACAGCGATGTCAGCGGCTGCGACGGCACTGGGACACACCATCAGCAGACGAACAGTCTTACGACGACTCCACGGGGCTGGTATCAGAGCTTTACGCCCCTTCGTGCAATGGCCTTGACCCCTCTACCCTTTTGCAGCAGCACAAGGCACGACCTCATACAGCCAGACTTGTTCAGGATTATCTCAACAACGTCAACGTTCTCCACACATGAATTCCATAGAGCACTTGAATCCCACGAGGAGACGTTATTTTGTTGTTGTACTGTTGCAAGGGGTGGTCACACACACGCACACTACTGAGGACATGTCTTGTCCCATGATTTGACTTTAGAAGCACTTTTTGAAAGGACTCTGATTGTGTATTTTTTTTTATTTTTTTTTTTGGACCCCATGTCCTTATGGCAAGTGCACTATCGATATGGCAATGTTTTGTTGTTGTTGTTGTTGTTTTTTTGTTGTTTTTTTGAAACATTGGAAAATGATTCCTTTCAGTAAAATAATCATCATATAGATCACATCTGTCTTGGGGGGTTTTATGGACCTACTGAACAATGTGATAAGATTCTTTAGCTCATTAGTTTAGTAATCTGAAAAATGAAGACATGGAGAAAAAAAAAAAAAAAAAAAAAAAACATTCCACGTGCAGAATCGCCTTATAATGGAAAACAAGTGCAAGAATTAATATTTTAGATGACCATTTTACGTGTAGATGTAAAATCATTTAATGCATTCAACACCCTCAACTTAGCAGTTTATTTCACAAGGATTGTTTCATATGAAAGTTTGTTTTATCTAACGACGCCATTAGAGCACATTGATTTTTATTGTATCATCGGCTAGTGGACGTCAAACATATGGCCATTCTGACACAGGCAGCAAGGTATCATCGATCCTTGTGGAGCACTCACTACCTATCCATCGAGCCTTGTGGAGCACTCACTAAGGGTTTGGAATCTGTTTCGTGATTAAAAATACCATGCCTTGACTAGGATCCGTACCCAGTACCTACTAGCCTGTAGACTGATGGCTTCTTTCTTTTTTTTTTTGTTGGGTCATTTAGAATGTAGGAAATGAATTGATTATTTATTCATCGGCTATTGGATGCAAATGCAAACATTAGGTAATTCTGACATGTAGTCAAGAGGAAACCTGCTATATTTTTTCTAATGCAGCAAGGTATATTTTAGACGCAGTCTCGTTATGACAGGACAGCACATACCACAGTCATTGATATACCATTCATGATGAACTATCTAGGACCTTGAATGGATCGATCCCAAACCAAACGCACATCAAGTGAGTGCTTTACCACTGAGCTATGACCTACTCTGGATTTGAAGTACAAGTTATTGTTTGGGGTAAAACAGAATGCAAGACACTTCTTCCAAATTACTAGTTTCGGGGCCATCTTGGATTTAATGATCTAAATTAGCAGCTGTTAGAAATGAATTCCTGGATTAAAAAAACGTAATTCCTAACATCACAATCTTACCATAGATGAGGTCATATACGATAATTTTTCATTTCTTGTTGGACTGCTATAGTGGTGGCCATCATTTATGTAAATGATATTGCAAGGTCTTGATTAGCCATTAGTAGTACAATAGAAGTCCTCCGACACTTAAAACACCGTCATGAACGTTAACAGTTTTGTCACAGTTGATGAACTATTGGACATGTTTCCAGTTTTGTTTTAAAGGCTGAAAAATGTGTTGAAAAGATCTTATCTCTGAGGGCCATGACTGGGCTAGGGTTAAACTACTCAGCATATTAAAACTGAAAAATACATTACAGTGTTTCCACAACCTCTAGCACATCAGGTTGATGTCCTATCACTAAGGTACATCATCACACGAAGACTGAAAGTCGTGGATAAAAAACTCCTCAAATACTGTGTTTTTAATTGTTTATTCAGGTAAAAAACAATGGAAAAACTAACATTTTACTGGTTAACATCTGTTTTAGCATAAAACAATAGTTTAACAATGAAATTTAAATACATGTACTGACTTTTAAGAATCTGTTTCACTTTTCTTTTTTCTCTATGGGTTTTATTAATAACAACTTTAAATTCGATTTACTTCCTGCTGGCTTTCATCTTCAGACCTGCAACTTAACAAATATTTTACTTTAATCCATTCTGTAAAACAAGTTCTCTCAAATGTCATGCTATCATGAAAATGTGGGACTCAAACATTTCTCTATAATAAGACATTAACTTCTTTTTTTTAACAAGGCAATATGTAGGCCTACGTGCTGCCAGAACTAAACGTGGGCATCATCATTTTGAACAGCATATATATGCCTATTTAAACGCCATCAAGACATGTCCGCATATGGACTTTTTTAATTATGTTTTTGCCAATCCCTCAAAGGAAGCCAGTTCTTAAGTTTTCATTCTTTAAAAAACTAAACAATACATTATCATTGATGCCAAAGTTGAACTGTTTGATGTGATAAGTTCGGTTCACACCTAATTTATTCAGTGATTTTTATTATACTTTTCACAGCACATGTGATTCATTTTCTCAAATATAAAAAATATCTCAAACTTACATACTGGCATCAACAACTTTGAAATACTAGAATAATAAATGTTACTTACTGCTTGTTTAAAGCTTTTCTAACACTAAAAATCTAAACGAGGGTGCAGATAAGTACTCGCCAAATGCTAGTAAATAGATGGACGAGTTAAAAAATGCAATTACTAGTCCAACTGACCATATCTTTTTTCTTCTTTTTTTCTGACTGACAAATAGACAACGGAAACACAGCTGTCAAAGAACAATACTTTCTAAAAATGGCTTGTACATGTTGAAAGTATGTTGCCAGTGTGTTTTGATTAATTAATAATATATCGATTGAAAAGGAGACAATGTCTATTATAAATATCGTTAACCTGTAATAGTGTTCTATAGGCTGGCTGGCGGATTACATGTAGTACAGATTCTGATTGGCTAGATGGTTCTGGTCTAGCGGGCTAGTGAAATATTTTCTATTTCTGTATCCCTGCTAAAGAAAACAATTATTATGATACTTAAAGGAGGTCAAATGAACAGGGCCCCGTTTAACAAAGCGACCTTAGCTACTATCGAACTTAGTGATTTAAGGTTGATATTACGCTACCGACCTTAACATTTACAACCATTCGACGAAGCAACCTTAGTGCGATTGTAAACCCAAACTTACTACAGTAGCAATCTTAACTAAGGTTAAAGTATTATAGTCCATGTCATCCTATAAACATGTTTTTGTGTAAATAATTTCAGTTTTGTTTGACTTAAGAACAAAAGTAAAAGCATTTTGGAAATATGATTTTTTTTATATACTATTTTCGTATCCAATTTAGCAAAAAGTCGGCTCAGAAATAAAAATCTTGTAGTTTTTATTTATAGATCGACGATAGTCATTCTTCGCACCCTTGTTTTCGGCTTCATACACAATAAATAAAACATATCCAACAGTATTTTTTTAATGATATTTTTGACAATGTACTTTTTATATATTTTATCATTTTAAAACTTTGTTTAAAATTATGAAAAATAAAAACCTACCGAAAGTAAACTGCGTTATCTGCTACCGGGAGTTATTTTGACAGGGGTCACGGTTAGTAGACTAGTTTTTATTTTAATGTGGCGTAGCCTTGTAATAATATAACTAATTCAAATGATGTCACTGTCCATCTTATAATTTAACAAATAAACTCGGTGTATAACGTTTCCTTTTTTTCATACACAATAAATAACACTGGGAAAATCCCAATGCAAAATTTCTGTTGAAATTTTTTTGCTTGAAAATTACTAATGCATGTGGGATTTTTAAGAAGAAAAATCCTGGAATTTAAAAAACAAAAAAGTACTGTTTATGAAATGTGGATCTGAAGGGAAATTAGGTAAGATATGCTATATTTATTATGTATGAAGCAAAAACAAGGGTGCCAAGAGTGACTGTCGTCCATCTTAATGTTAATGGCGAAAGAGGCCGTCCATTCCGAATCTGCTCAAAACACATAGCATTCTGTGGTATCCAATACTTTCGTATTAGTTCCTCGTCCTTCATTGTGTCGAACTTTATGTTGCTGGCGAAAAAAGAAAAAGAAAAACATGTTCCATTTGCCTTTTTCCCTTCCTGAGCATTTTTTAAGATTGCGACCTTAGAGCTTACAATATGTGCAGACCTATTGTAAAAATATTGATAGTAACTTAAAGGACACAATCAAGGAATTTGGCCTGGTATGCATATTCAACGATATATATTTCACAGTATTGCTTAATATCAAAAAATATAAGCATATAGTTAATTAATAAAACGGTTAAATGTGACTGGCTATTATGTGTAACAGGCGAAGCCATTTTGTACCATTCCAGTGACTACGCCCTCTGGCGAGCTTGTGGTCATGTAATACCTAACGTGTTATGTCCGGAATCAGTCTTGGAACTGAAGAAACAAAACATACCTGACTTTTGCGGATGCATCCCAATATTCTTTAATAATAGTCATCCCAGTAAACTAGCCAAAATTACTAGTATTTATTATATTTAATTCAAAATCAACCAACATTGCCAAAGTGTTGAAATAACTGTATTATGGTTTAAATTAACCCATGTACTGAAATAATAATTGGAGTGTTTTCTTAGTTAATTGGTCGTTTCATTCTGTGGCCGGTACCTGTGGTTCTTGATTGGCAGGTATATATTTAGACAGTCCCCAGTCTAGACACACTAAAAAGACAGGCCTCTTTTATTAAGATCACAGGGTATTGTGTGATAACCTCAAATTATAATTTCCTTTACCAGTCGTCTCCCCTTTATTACTTTAAGTAATTCTGTAAAACCTTTGATTAAACTGACCAATTACGTAGTCCCAAAGAAAAGAAAATCATCACTTGGGTATCGTGAGTGGTCATTTTTGCTCGAACGTATCCTACCAATGTCTTTGGATTTTGTAAAAGAAAAAACATACTATAACTCCCATTTCGTTATATTGATGCAAATTGAAACATATGCACAAGAAAAAAAACAAAATGGCTAACCCCAGGAATAATCATTGGTTTTTTTATTAATTTTAAAATGTCTGTATATGAATGTAATTTGCTTTTTCCATATTTCGTATCTTATATTTTGAAACAGTGTACATGACTTCTAATACATCATCTGAAAATATTTTCTAATACATTATTTGACAATAATAATAATTTAAAAAAAATAACTATCTATACAGTCAAACCTTGTTATACCGCCCACTTTGAGACCCAGCTGATTTTGGTGTTATAACGAGTTTTGTAAGCGCACCAAAGCTCAGTACCAGCCCCAAAGTACCCTAGTTGTGTTACAGAATAACAAAATATATGCTCTGTTACAGCCCTCTTTATTATGGCTGATATGCTTGCAAGTACTGATGAACAAATGCCAAAAGTGTACGTCTGAGGGAGGGGGTTTTGTTTCAAATTATGATCAGCTATCTGTCACAAACTAGTAGATGGTAACGAGATTGTTCGATGGCGATATATTGGGTTGTTTTACTATGCTTTCATATAGGAATGTGTCCCCTAATACATTGGTGGATCGTGGTAAAACAATGTAAATTTAAATACAGGTAATCTGTGCTCAAACATGTCTAGGCGATAAGCGGGGAGGGCGGCATGACAAGGTTTGAATATATGTATAAGGTCAAAAACATTAAAGTACATTATTGTAATACATCACATACATGTAGATTCAACACAGATGGCAGCATAAGGTTGGATGAAATATTTCTTAGGGATGATTTAATATGTCAAAATCCAATAAAATGTCTGGATTGTACTAAATAAGGGTAAAAGTATAGATAGTGGTTATATGAAAATAAAAATCAAGAATCAGCTGGACGATACACGTGAGGTAATATGAACGGCTAATTGATATAGCTGGACAGTGTTCATGTGAGGAAACCTCCATTATGATAAAACAGTGAGAAGTATATGAAAAATATCCAAAAAGTATCTGCATTGTTGAAAGAAATATTACATAAAACATCTTATGGCACTTTTGTGAGGTAAAATCCGTAACACATTCAGATCGCAGTAAGGAGAGGAAATTCCATGAATATCTGGATGGCTCTCGATCTACGAACATTTGAAAAACTTTCACACCTGACGTCTCTTAATCTTCTTCAGCATTTTTGAAACTCATAGTAAACTCCTTTACCATATCTGGAAAACATTTTCACAAAGTTATGTACATCTAAAGAAGAATTCAGCAAATTTAAATATCTTGCCTACAATAAACTTATTTTGTGTTACTCATCTTATTGCAAGTAAAAATATTAAATATGTTAAACACTTAATCCATGTGCGGTAAATCAATGTGGTGTTCACACTCAAAATTATCTGACAGATTTTCTCACACAGGAAATATTACTTGGCTAGTAAGGCTAGATATTATGCAGTAAAGAGACATATTTCCGAGTGCTGTACATAGAGTAAGAAGTAAAAGATCGAGGAAAACTTAGTGCACTGATACTCTATATGTAGGGCCTTCCAAAGTACTAGCAAAATTATACAAAATATAAATAAATACCTCTACTGTTAATTATCATGGACTTGTCAGGGTCGTTGAACTATGGGTGTACACATTTATACAGGTATATGTTTACTATGACCTCTGTCATATCATCCAAATGTTATATTAATTTCAATAATTTTCCCCAATTGACCGTTAACCCATGGAAGTCACCGACTCTTTCGTTTGTGGGGATAACTGACAATTTGACAAATCAGTGGTTAAAATTATGTCCTGTACTTGAACAATAGTGTTTAGGCCAACTGACATCACCAAACTTCGGTGATCATTTCTCAACTGAAGGAAATTACTTTGTGATCAAATTATAATTT